>JAZHYW010004675.1:0-253442 GCA_037355805.1 Ixodes ricinus
TGATCGGTTCCGTAGAAACAATCTGATCTTCTGCCATCTTGTCCAGGACGCGAAAGAAACTTTGTAAGCCTTGAAACCAAAGGCTGAGTAATAGAGCTACAATCTTCTTGAAATTAAACACGTGTATTCAGATATACAGTGGTCTCATTGCCTAGGTTGATTCAACGCATAAGTACAGACTTGTCGTCGTAAACTTCAAATATTCTAAAAGAGGACACGGTAGAAATTCTCACGGCTGCGTAAAGGGGCCCTCAAACAATATAAGGTAGGAACGTTGCTCCCCTTCACTCAAGCTGATTGGAACGTGTGGAACCTAAGTTTACTCGCACGCAGCGCCACTGTCCAAGAAGCTTCTTGGCCGCCGCGTAACTTCAAGGATAAAAGCGGACGTTTTCTTCCTTCGCAAAAATTGATGAGGAAGTTGGTGGGGAGCGGGTGGGGGGGGTTGCATTGTTGGCGTTGGCAACAATACGATCAACAGGATTGCGTTATCAATTTTTACGATGCCCGTGGTGACGATATTTAAACGAAACTCCTACAGTGGACACAAGCTAGCCTTCAATCTGGGCTCGTGACAATCAATGTCTCGACATGCATTTGGGTATTGGCTTGTGCCCAATCGCTGCAATAACGTGAATAGCCGTGCCCTGTGCTTTCCCAATCCCAGCGCGTGGCTATGGTAAACATGGGCTGGGTTTACATGAATGCGATCATAGCTCATCGAATCGAACAGAGACCAGTCACACGCATCCTGTTCTCTACTTCTTCCTCTTGCTACCCATCTACTACCAATCATTAGTCAAATCTCGATGCGATGCGCTACGGTCGCATCCGTGCGACCATGGATGCGAGCGGAGCGCATTGAGTCGAGATTTGCATATTTTGATTCGTGGTAGATGGGTAGAAGAACTAAGGTGACAGGGTGCGTGGGATTGGTTCCTGCTCGACTCAGTGCGCTACGATCGCATTAATTTAATCCTAGCCGTTAGTGGCATATATTCTGCTCCACACCACGTGACCCCTTTTCCTGGCTGAGATTTGAGGTGCTAAACTCCGCTACTTCTTCCACAATTTTGTTTTTTGCGATTGCTATTGTGGGGCGACAAAAACTCTAACGCGTGTCTCATTGGTTATATATGCCAATGAATAACTCCAAGCGGTATTTACTGAAAGTACAAAACTATTGCGTCGCCATCTTTAATTTGAATGAAATCAAACCATTTGGCAGAGTGCACTTCTCTGAAAATATTCGCCGCGAAAAAAAGAAGCGTTTAGAAGATTCCAGGGACCAACACAGCTAATCTGAACTGCGCTTTAACCTAGTTAATTATATGCCATAGAAACGTTTTGTACTTATCTACATCTGCGAAAAAAGACCGTTTATTAAAGCAGTCAATTTAACTCCCTCGGAATAAAAATGTTCGTGTTTGTTTCTCCAATAAAGCCGAGGATACAAAAACACGATTTTCGGCAGATGTCTTACCAGGCACGTAGCCAGGGGGGGGGGGGGGGGGTCGAGCCATGTAGCCGCCCCCCCCCTCCCTTCGGAAATTTTTTTTATTTTGTTGGAGCCTCCTCTACCCCTCTCCCTCATACAGCATTTTGTTATCGGCGGGCCCCCCCCCCCCCCCCCCCGAAACAAAATTCTGGCTACGTGCCTTTGTCTTACTAATCATCATCTTTATAATACACATAAACGGGTCAAGTTATCTGCTTTTAATCATCGCACGGTTCCATTCGTAATATCAGTTATAACATTCCGCTGAACGCTAGACAATCTTTGAACTGCTGCGATAACACCGCCTTTTTTATGTTTTAAGATTTTATTGTTTACGCACCAGAGAAGTCTGTTCAATATACAAAAAACAGCGCACCAAGAAAATGCCATGTTCAACACTTTCCCGATAATGAACTGGCAGCATTTCTGTGCTTCTTTGTACAACGCATCTCGACTGCTGGATTGAGGCGTCAGGCCTACTAATCCGAAACTCAGTTTTAAACACTACTGTTGAATCGTACACTCTCGGAGAAAAAGGGCATATTCTTACACCCATTGCCCCATAAAAGACACCCCAAAACTTCAGCTCGACGTACAACGCGCTGACGTCGAACCGACGGTGCCATCTTTCCCGAGCGGTTTGATAGCCGAGTTGTACAACTTATTAAAATAGCAATGTACGTGTTACTGAACAATAAAAAAGAGTATTTGGGATTTGGTTGGCCATACTGCAAAACCTCAGTGTATTTTTGCTTTTTTTGTCTTTGATACGTACTTTAGCTGTGTAATAAGTTATATCGCACCGTTATCAAGAACCTCGTAAAAGTTCGAGCCGTCTGTTATACGTCAGTACCGTTGTACGTCGAATTGAAATTTTGGAGTGCATTAGATGGAAAAAACGGTGCAAGACTACACTTTGTTTGAGAATTTAACGCGCCGCCAGAACCTTCAGATTGTGAGATTGCATGTATAAAAGACAACCAGACCCACTTGTCAGCTCATTACTTTTTCACCATTCTTCCCTAAGCCAAACAATCCCCTTACAAAGCTCAAAACATCTTCAGATGGTTAACCTGATCCAGCCAATTGTGAAAGTGGAACTATGAAGGCTTATTAAAATTATGACCGCACGATTTGTTCGGTGCATTTCTAAAGATAAAGCTTACTACACCCCCTTCACGGTCTTTAGATGGCGGCTTTAGTAGCGCCACACCGGCTTAGGCGCGCCTTTATTCTAGTCACAACACAAACCTTCTGGTAATTAGACCTTGATGTCCACAAAAGGAAAGTAACCTGTAATGACCTTCTCAAAATTGAAACAAAGTACAGGAGCTTATAGTTTGACAGTTTCAACGAGTCTGTAGACACTAAGCCCTTTAAATACGCAAATTAAAAAGCGCTTAACTTTTTTACGCGCAGATGTGCGATAGTCTTACTGTCTCACTTATGTGCGGCATCAACTTCAAATTTGCATCCATCGCTCGATTAAGAACAATCAGATAAATTTCCAACAAAAGTAGGCGCCAAGGGTGAGTCAATGCAAACACCCTGTGTCTGTGCAAAGTATCACCCATAGGTGTCCAATCTCATTGGCTTAAGGTACAGTTTTAAGCATGGAGAAACAGCTACCAACATCAATTTTAGACTGAGATAGAAACCTTACTACGTTACCGGACATAACCCTTCACAGGAGGACCGAACAATAGAAAGCAGTAATAAAAATATGAGCAAAAACAGAAAAAGAAGCCAGCTACATTTTAAACAAGAAAAACAACGTTTTAAGGGAAAGTCAATGCATTGAAATCCAACCCCTGAGTTCTATAAGAAGAAATTTTCGTTTAAGCTTTCTGTACATCAGATACTACGAATAAGCTTTGATGCATAAATCGATATACATTGAACCATCCGACGTTGTGTCTCGTAGATTAAACCAATAAAAAATGTAGCTAAATCTTGTCAGAACCACCAACTTCTGGTTGTCATTTTTCACTGAAAACCCGTAATAAGGGGAATGAATTATCTGACTATATCATTTCAATCTTGTTCAGTAATTAATTTTATGAGAAACGCCAGCCAGCACGTGCTGGCATTGATGAGTAAAAATATTTTATTTGCAAGAGTTCATTTTTTTTTGTCGCGTGTAACACCATGAAAGTGATAGCATAACGACAAGATAGTATTGCGCTGTTTCATTCTTGTTTTTTTACATATAAAGAGATATTTCTAAACTGGTTGCTCCAAAAACTAGCCAACAGCACAGACATTTCATTTTTTTTATTATTTTACAATTGTAACGGCATGATGTAATGCTGTGGTATACATGCAATCCACTTCTCGATGTGCAGGGACGTGATCGCGAGGGACGGCACGAACTGAGAAGCAGAGAGAATTGGGAGGGGGCGAACTTTTTCGCAATGACAGGACAGTGTGTGAAGTTTCAGCGCACGTCACCATGGGGGCTTTCTGACGATAAACCACTGGAAGGTGGAGGAATCGGATAAACTCTAATCGCCTTAAATGCCTGAATTCAACTTTAGGCACCGCGTTCGAGCAAATGGCACACCAGGCTAGCTGGATATTCATTTTGGCTGAATACAATAAATGAGGCTTCTGAAAAAAAAAAAATACTAGGCATAAAAGCTGAAGCTGATTTTTTTACACTTCTTTATTGTTTTTTGATATAACATGTATTACTATGCATCAAACTCTTACACTTTTAACAGCCGGCGGCCGCCAAGTATACACACGCACCGCGATGCTGTATGTAACTCCGAATCTCCATTTGGAACGAAGGTCCTAAAGTGTCCGGGGTTCATTCGATATTTTCACGATTCAGGCTATTTTCAGAAACCGCTGAGCGAAGCTCTCTTAAACACCTGACGTTCGACCACACTGCAGGCGCCCCTTCGCTCTCCCTAACTAACGGTTATTCCCACCATGAACCCAATACTCTTATCGTCTAGCGTCTCCCCCACCCGCCCCCTTTTTCTGTCCCCCCCCCCCCCCCCATTTCCTTTGATCACTTCCAAGAGTCAAGTATCTACGAAACACCGCTACCGCATAAAAATACACGAACGAATAAAACGCAGCTCCTCCAAGTGCACGCGCCCAATTCTGCCACTTCCGGCGATTGCCGTGAAGACATGGAAAACAAGAAACGTGGTGGTTGGAGAGAGGGGAAGGGAGCTCTCTTCCCTCGCACTTCATTTCATTCGTCGAGCTGAGCTGCGACGAGCACTTTCCCCGAACACGGCACCACACTACACCGGCCGACGGCGTGACCGGAAAGGTACGCCGGCGGAGCCTGAAGAAAAAAATCAAATCATTCACCTAGTAGCTCGTCATCGCCAGAGCCACTCAGCGGTGCAAGATCATTATCCGGGCGTTCGTCGTAATACCCCGGAACTCCTTATGGGCGGACAAGGTGTTGCCTGCGACGCCAGCGGTTCCTGAGCATCGGACGCCCAATCACAAGCCTTCACATACACACACGCACACGCACACACGCACAGCGAAGAGGCGAGGGTCCAAGAGCGCTCGCTGAGCGGCGCGTTTGCCACGGCCGATCAACTTCGCGCATCTCATTCCAGCGTGTGCGCACAACACCTGGAGCTTTCGGTATTCCTTTTATTTTATTTTTTTCATTTTGTTTATATACTGCACTTTTGCTGCTATACTTCTTTCGCGTCTCATCTAGGCGCAGCCGTTTATTAGACGCGAATATTGGGTCCATCATCTCGCTGCGCAATTCCACACCAACAAACATTAAGAAAACGCAACCGCGTCTGTCAATGTCAGAAATATGTTCGTAACGGCGACTCATAGTGTATCCAAACTGCAAAAATGGGGTTCTTTTTTTTTTTATCCGTTTTCAATTTGGAAGCTAGTCCAGACCAAAATGAATTCTCATCCCGTTATGCTGTTTTTGCTTTATTTTTGGCTGATACTCCTTGTTTAATTTTTTTCTTTTTTTCTTTTTTTATATGCAACGATCCGAACGCCGTGGCAATTTACCGGATGCGGTTAATGTGATTCCAAGGCGGCTTTGCGGTTCCGCGTATAAACAAAAAAGATATATATATATAATATATATATATTGGATTTTTTTTTAGATTTAGCGGATAACTAATCATTAGAATAATCAGGCTGGATTTACATAGTACTTGATTCAAACCGAATTCAATTCCCAGATGTGGAACGCATGGTACAGACGGTGTTCAGACCTAAGGATGCGATAAAGAGAAGGTACGAGCGAAGGTTTATTACAGCTACTAAGTGTGTCACATTAATAGTAACCGCATGAACGTGAAAGCAATATGCATACTGGTTTCTTCGTGTTTTTTTTTTATTATACCCCAAATGTCCTCCCGTCATCTATGGCGTATGGCGTGAGGGTTATTACGTCAGAGCGGCAGTGTTATCTTATGCACGCATAATCGTTCGACAGTTTTGTCATTATGTTAACGTGTAACACGTCGACGACGGCTATTTATTTTGCTCTTGTCGGGATGCTTTATTGAGCGTGCGTGCCTTACATTATAAAATGTGCTTTACATATTTTTTTCCCCTTCTGGTTCCTGGAGCGGTCTGAACTTTCCTGGAGCTTTATTTTTATGACCGAACATATTTATATTTTGTACAAGCGTGTGCGGGAGGGCGTAAGCGCGAGAGAGCCACATTTGTGTTGAGTGCGCGCAAAGGTGATTCAAGCGCTAATAATCGACGTTCCCGAAAGAAAAAAGAAAAAAGAAAAGATACGCTAGGTTGGCTGTTTGCTTTAGCGTAAGGTGACGCTAAGGGTCGCTCAAGACGCTGTCGAGGTGTCAGATGCAGTTTTTCCGCGACGCCCCATTGACCGCTGGGCGCCGCTTCCGCTCTTTGGACTTCCTTCTGAATCTTGACAGGGAATTTTTTTTTCGCCTTTATTCTTGACGCGTTATCTCTGTAGATATTTTACTTGTACCCTCTTATACCTTCACTTCTTTTTTACAGAGGTATTTTAATTGTACAAAATATTAAAATATTAAGGTGGGCTAGTTGGATAAGCATTATGAACAATAAATCGCGCTAAGAAAACAGACAAGGACGAAAGCCCACGAAGACGGGAGTGACAGTTCCTTCTTCTCAGCCTTGTCCTTGTCTGTCGTTGGCGCAATTTATTGCTCGTCGTACGAAGTATTTAAGTCGAAACGCCGCAAGGCGCCGCTTTTCTAGTCCTGCGAGCTCTAAAGAGCCTTTCAAACCATGGAGAGTGTTCGGATGTTAATACGGACACCTCTTGCGCAGATTGGTTGCTCATGCGCATGCGCGAGTTGACGAAGAGAAGAGCGGACGGAGGGTCTGAGAAATCTTGGAGCCTGACGCTAGTAAAATGAAGGCAATTTGATACCGCATTAGTGAACCAACCGTTGACTTACTTCTCCAACTTGATCGCTTGCCTAACGTTTACGCTTGTTCAAACTGACGCGCAAATTAAGCTCTCAAGGCCTTCTGGAAGGAAGCAGCCATAAGCATGCGAGAGTGAGAGGCGCCTTGTGTGCATGAAGACTAAAAGGGTTCATGTGTGTATCAACGTTTTGAGAATGACCGATTGGGGTTATACCATTGTACATTTGAGGTTCAAATAAGTATACCACTTCATCATTTATTAACTCGGATTCTAAATAACGCCATATGGTCAATGATTAGGAACATCCTAGAAGTCCAAGAGTTACTGCCGATATTTAGCTCGTTTTTACCTAAGCGTTCAGGAAACGATTTTGCTTCAAGCTTCTGTCTGCTTTAATTTAATATAGGTCCGTGATTTGCTTTCGCGTATTGTGCACTGTTACAATGACGTTTAAGGTGTAACGTTTCTTTCTATTTGACGTCATAATACATTCTCGAGACTTCGCACCGATTTCATGAATAAGAAAAACTCCGTTCTTGAAACATTTTCATTTCTTTTATGACACCCACCGCCAAGCTGAAACTTTCTTCTTTTAAATTAACTACCTCGAACAAAACATAAGGGAATTAGTCTATGATAACAAAATAAAAAAGATTCGTAATAAAATTCTTGTATCACTCTTCACTCAATCTTTAAAAAAAAAACGTAACAATTTTTTGTAAAAAAAATAAATAAATAGACACGACGGCATAACCTTTTGTGTTTCTCATCTTCCGTCAAAAGACGCGCTGCACTTTATTTCTTTTTTTATATCGCATTTTATATTTTAACGCAAAATTTGCCTTTTGGGAAGATTCCGCCATCATCTCGACGCATCATAAAGTAGCAAATTCTATGGAACACGTGTACGATGTCGACCCACCCTCGGGACCAGCCCATGCAAAATGCTGCCAACACAGCAGACTCCCGGACGACATGGCCATCGGTGAGTTTGGCTTCTGCATCTATACGATCCGGCAATTTCATAAATAAAACTTCTTTTTTTTTCCTTTTCTTTCTTTCTTTCCGTTTTTTTTGTTTTTGTTCATTTCTTTCCTTATCACTTCAGCTTTCTTGTTTCTCTTCCTCTCCGTGCGTTTGCATATAAAATACGGAACGACGCGTGGGAATATTTTCGTATTCGCATAAGCGCAGATCACGTAGATACATGCACTATTTGTTTTATTTGTATGCGGTGTTTGAAGAAGTCTCAAGTGAACACCCGAACACACCGCCTCTTGGGGTTCAAATGGAGCTACTTCACTGGAGCAAAAAGGAAAATCGTGTCGTATGAACTCTCACACCTACTTTGCGCCCAGAAAATGGTGTGCGCTGATTGAAGCCCAGATACAAACAGGGTACTTGAACGTGACTTAAGCGCCGAGACTGTAGGAAGAAAAAGAACGACACGAACATAAAGGGACCTTGATTCCTGTCGTGTTCGTGTCGTGTTTTTGTCGTTATTTTGCCTGCAGTCTCGGGGTTTATGTCATGTTCAATCTAAACCAACTCGTCTGTGTCCTTACATTCAAAGCGTGTCTGGTTTTGTTTTGTCATAAAATATTCAAGAAACACAATGATTAGTTTGAAGGTTTTTTTTTCGTAAAAGCTTGAGCAAAAGTTAGGCTCTGTCTGCGTATAGTCCATACGCTTAGTGATTTTTGAGTCTTTAGCTTGAACATGTGCTCAGTTTGTAGTCCATTGCTTGGAGTCTTACTAAGATAAGCCGCCATGTAAGCGCAGTGTACAGCTGATTAGAATTACTGCACAATTTCCCCACTTTCGAACCAGAGTGGTTTACCTCTAATATTTGACCCAGTCAAGAATGGAATAACTGTCCTAAACAAGAGGCCTAAACTCTCAGAAGCTCAGGCGTGCACACCGCCTAGCGATACAATGAGTGTCCCTTCCTTTTGTACCGCAGCGACAATACCGCGGGAAAATGTTAGCGCTCTTTCTCATTGGTTCGAAGTGCATCGTGGTACGGCATATTTTGAGAAAAGTTTGAGAGTGAACGCGCTACAGTCGGCGATAGTTACGAAGCGCTGGACGTGGTGCTTATTATAGCGCCTTAGGAAATGAGATTGAGACGTTATAACCAGCAAGAAGGCCGAAGTACGAATCACGGAGCTTGAAGCCTAAACATAATGAGACATACTAGGCGTTCTTAGAGATGTCTACGACCATAGAAAAATTCCGGTGCAGCTGGATTTTCAAAGAGCACTTTGCGCGCACAGACTTCGATGGACAAAGCGCATCCGGGTCAACTGGGATGTTCAAATGTTCGACTAGAAATCCCATTGCGCAAGGACGACAGACGCGACATTGCGCTTGTCTATTGTTTCTGCTGAGATCGCGTTTTCATGGGACGTCATCTATTTAGGCCTCGTCATTCGCTAGAAGAGGTTCATTTATTACCATGATTGGCCCACCGCGTGCTCTAAAGACGGCGATCAGGCATTTTTCAAAGGGGAAGAAGCTTAGTCACTTCTTTTTTCTTTGCCCCTCGCTTTTGTTTTTCTTCTCTCGCTTTTTGTTTTTCCTTCGTTTTCATATTTCTGATATAAAAATGCACAACGCGTAAATCAACGAGGACAATCAAAAACAGGTTGAGAGGACAAGCGCTAATCTCACAACTAAACGTTTGTGAAGAAATACAAAGACAAAATCAATCATGTCATGACACTGGATGTTTGGCAGACGCAGCTAAACCCACTTTTGTGGAATGCGCAGGCTTCCTACAATTCCCGAGTGTTTGGTCCACACTCATCCCAGTGATCGTGATGTTATTGAAGTTTGGATGACGCTCGCCAACAGCACAGTGCAAAGAAGGTGTCCCCACTTGTCCCCCTTATTCGTTTATTTTATTTTAGTTTTCACGCCTGATATCATCCTTTAGTGCCCGTTTTTTGGCCGTTCTTTTCACTTTCTTTTTTTGGTTGCAAAGTTCGCAAGTCTTCTTCGCAATTCGGCACCGGGCCTTCATTCCAATGCAGCGCGTCGTCTGCGTTTTTTTCTGGAATACTCCTCGGCACCGCTGTGTGCAGGAACGGGCTTCTCTTTCCAGGAATCTCATAGAGATATATCTTCGAGAAATCGTTAAAGGGTTCGCGTTAACCTGCACCTGAGCCCGGTTTATTCGCCAGAGCACGACTAAATAGATTGGCGAGAGAGAAAGAAATAATAACACACTACATGCGGTTCTATAGAGGACCACGCTTCCCCTACTACAGCTGCGAGTACTGAGGACGTTGTTTTTCCTTTGTTCAAATCGCCGAAACTATCGGAAGTTCCTGGAGTTTTACAGCCGAGCGACGAACTCTGAGCACCAATCGGTGAGCGTAATTTAATATCGTAGTAAAAAAAAAGAAAAAACTACGAATGGAAAAAGTTTACCTTTTTGATCCTAACTCTACATTACCGCCGGAGCAAGTGCATCAACCATCGCCGACCTCGTTAGTTGAACGGATCGGTGTTCCCAACGCATCGTGATGCAGTATTCAATGAAGGACCTTCGAGGTAATGTAAAAAACAGCGCATGAAAAAGAAAAAAAGAACGCTCTTATACGAGGGCTTAAGCCTTGTTCAGATCATGGTGCCTAGGGACATTCATCTAGTATATGAGCCTCCAGCATCGCAACAAACGCCTGGCGAACCTCCCATTCGAGGCCATGAAACGAGGCTTATTTTCAGTGTTTAGCACTTCCACACAAGCACAGCGACACGAGTGTGTCAAAAGTATAGAGTCACTTAATGTCACTGACCCAGAAGCTTCTCAATCACGATACGATCTGAAGAATATGGATGCGGACCTTTTTCTTCGGACTCTAGCCGTGGGGATCATGATGTTGACGTGTTCGCAGGAATCACACCAGGGTGGCGACCGTCGAAGCAGGATCATGGAGTATAGACGCAAGTGCCGCGTGAGTACTCGACCTAGGTTCGGTTACTATGATTGCTATGGCGGACATTCGGGTTGGGACTCGTGCGAAACCGCTGCACTGACGGGAATTACCAAATATCAATATTATTAGGAGCCTAAATTGTACCCAGGTTATTTCGGAGCCCAGAGCACGGCTATGCTGAACATATTCGCAGCGTACCACCGACATCACATCACGTGGTCACTTGTTGCAGCTAAAAGTTTAAAGTAAACACCGCTCGTTTCTTTTTTATATTTTTAATTTTGCTGTTAGAGCGTAAAGAGAAGAAATCGTATACAGTAGAATATCAATGGCAAGGATCCAGTCCTAGCGATACTGATCCAAAAGTAAAAAAAAACTCTTAAATTCCTTTTTGAAAAAAAGAAAAAGCATCGCGTGCGGGGCTTTAAAAAGTCGGTGTTGTAATAATTCAGACAAACACTCCTCACTTTACACCAGTAAGGAAGAAAAAATTGACCGCATCTCCACGTGGTGAATGATGTTGATTGGGGCGAAGCTCTGGTGGTGCTTGTCTGCGCAGACGCTGAGCCGCAGCATGCGGAGCCTTTCGTTCGTTTTCATCCATGTCAGAAAGAGAATGTGTGGTATGGAACGTGGTTATATACGCATTTGAGCATTTGACCGCAGCGCCCTCTCGTCTATAAACGTTGAGCCAATGCATGCAAAGTTTAACGCGATTATATCGCATTTGACCGCAGCGCCCTCTCCTGTATAGACGTTGAGCGGCTACATGCAACGTTTCATCCATGACATCCCAAGCTCTTGAGTTACCACCACATCTTCAGGAGCCCCTACTCGTCCCGCAGTCATGGCCGAGTGGTTAAGGCGATGGACTAGAAATCCAGTTTGGGTCTCCCCGCACAGGTTCGAATCCAGTCGACTGCGCGAAACACTTTTTTTCATCTTTTTTTTTGTCCTTTTTTTCATCTTTTTTTTTTGCTTTACACGAGCACGTGAGCACGTGAGGCTCACGAGCAGGAGTACGTAGCGCACTGGACGCCAGACAGATGGAGCGGACGGACGGACGGACATGGCCAGCTCGCATGGAAGCTTCGCCTTAAAAAATATTGTAGAAAAGCCAAACCTACAGTAACGAGAAAGAGGAGAATGATAGCAAGAAGTCCCTTAGCACCGCCATTCTGCCACGGACGTTGCGGCGTTCGAAGGTTTAACAGAAGCATATACGGGGCGAAATATTGCTTGTGCAAATGAATCTCACCAGCCAGTTTGATCACGCCATCGCAGCTGCCATGCATGGAGGGAACTTTAGTCTTTCTGTACGCGCGACAACATCGCTAGAGCTCTGCGTGTGTATAGAGCACGAAACGGCATGTGCCCTCGCAAACACGGTCGTCTCGCCTCCTGTGATCTAAAAGTTATGGCGGCGTCATGTATGAGGAGCCGAACGCTTAGTGAGATAGGTGTATTCCGGTTGTACGGGAGTAGACAGCCGCTTCTGGAATGCAATGAAGGTGTACTCCGGCGATTTTTTTAACTACCCCAACTAACCACACACTAACATAACCACACGAACCTAACCACACAACTAACCACATTGCCCTTTCAGGTGTGCTATATAGTATCGTATAATTCAAAACTGTTGTTGTGAAATCTGCAAGTGAAAACGATGCTAAAATCAACATCCAAATATTCCCGCGATTTTCAGCGCCGTGGCGTCAGTGGAAGGCAGGCCTCCAGGTCGATATGGGCAGTTTAAAAATGAACTGTGCCGAACATTTCTTTTGTGCTACCACGCGGGTGCTGGAGCGAGCTTCCAAAACATTCATTGAATAGCTTAAAACTGCTTGTAATTAATTAGGTACAAAATCTACAGTTCAAAGAGTGAACCGCTGCCTTACGCTGACGTCACTTTTTTCATTGTTTCCACTAGAGACTTTCACTTTGAAAAACACGGTGATGACTGAAATTGAGGGGCTACGTGCAATAGTGGTCCAAGTGCAAATGCAGAGCTCGCCAAAAAGTACCTCAATAATTTTATCTGTGCATGTCAGTGCCAATTTAGCGTTGGAACTTCGAGTATATAAGTGTTCGCTACCGCCGAAAGTAGAGTATCACATGTATAAGTATAACATCTGGGGCCGTGAATATCATGAATGGTACAAGTGTACCTGTACCATTATTGCACGTAGCCCCTCAATTGTAAATTAAATAGGTTCGCTTAAGAAATGTATTTCGGCCAAATATATAGGTTGCTAATTCAGCGATTTTTATAGCAAATTTTTAGGCAAATCAGTGACTATGAAGAAAACGCCGGAGTACTCCTTTAAATCGGAATTATATCCGAAATTAATGCTGCCGTGAACTAGACGAAAAACGTTGCTGGCATAAAATTAAACGAAGTATGAACAAAGGGAAACTAACAAAAGTTGTTTGGTAGAAATTCGGGATGACATTCGGCTCCTTCACTTAGCGAGACGTCAGTTACATGCTGTCTACCTTGGAATTTTAGGATTTGAGACTCTCGATGCATGGAAAAGAAGCACACTGCAGAAAAGCGCCTAGCTTGGCCCAAGTTTGGCAATCCTAAGGGCGTAACATATGCCCAATAGGGTCATCTTCAATGCTTTTAGTTTGAACCAAAGTACATTTCTTTGGCCCAAATTAGCCGGAGAAATGCCAAGTTTGGCATTTCTCTGGTTCGCTGCATAGTTACCGAAATGCATGACCTAAAAATGAAAGGGGTGACAACAAAACAACAAGAAGTAAACCAGAATTATGGCATTTTCTCAGGAACGGATGCCCAAAGATACCAGATGGAAATCGAGCAACTAGGTAGGGAAGCCTAACTCTGGCACTTGTTAGGCAATTTAGGGGAAAATGCGCAGAATCTGCCCAAAAAATATAAAGTCGTTGTAACTTGGCATATTTGGGCTTTCAGGGCCCTAAAATGTCAGACAGAAGCCATATTTTGGCGTAAAGAATAGTCTACTCGCAAACGCCGTTGCACTATATATCACCGTCGTTGAATGAGGACTATTAGTGTTTGCGAGGGCTTTAGAAAATATGACAGGTCTATCGCCTCATCACAAACGTATTCGGCAATTCGTCGTCGATGACGTAACATGACAATGGCAGTGTGAGTAATGAGGCTCTGATAGCACAGAAACAACTTCATAGATGACATTCGTACTTTCTGCGAATGGCATCTATGAAAAAACATATTCTGGACTTTCAGAGTGTCGCTGCATACGTGCCCCTATATTTTGCGAACAGTTGTGTCCTCACCTTGCAAGTATACAGCTTTTATAACACTCCACACCTTATTACCGACGTGTCACTTTATTTTGGCGCCAATGACAGGTACATCTGGACTGTTTGATTTCTTAGACCGCGTCAACGTACGAGAAATCCTAGGAATATCGCGTTATTCCTTGCACGACAGCCAGTTGATTGTATAACATGATCCCATCGACGTGCGAGATCTCATTCGACACATGTTCCGACATGCCAGCGCAAGTATTTTCTTCACTGCGTTAAGCAAAACAAAAAAAAGCAAAAAGAAAACGTAATACCATTTTCCACATGCTATGGAATTTGAACAACCAGCAATCCACTTACGACATCCAATATGATGTTATATATGAAGGCTGCGGAGAAAATACAAATTCCCTCTCCTCAGTTTCGTGTTGCACAGTCCTTGTTAAATGTTTTATGTCAGCCGCATACCCACAAAAGCAAAAAAAAAAAAAAAAAACGCTGATACACATATTTTTGTTTTCTCCAAGGTGAGATAGTTTTTCTAATGTCCTTAGCGTACTGTGTTCAGAAAAAATAAAACACATTTTGCTGTTACTGCAGGAAAGTGAGCCTTGACTAATGTAAAAAGAATAAGGCATGTCAACTGCATACGAGGCATTGATCGGCTTGATCGTTCTTAATAATTAATTTTTGTATTATTCGCCCCTTTTTTTATTGATTCCTTTCTCTGCCACTTCAGGCATTTCTACTAAAATAAAAATAGACGCGCGGGCGAGCTAATGAACGATCATACCGAAAAATGCCGAACACCAACAAAAAAAAAAAGAAAGAAACGGTGTTATGATTGTCTCCTTTTCCCGTGCCCTCAGCTCCCGGTATTTTTAGTATGGCTGTTCACAGTCCTGAGGAGGAGGAGAGAGGAGAACAACTTTATTAAAAGCCAAAAACTACGGCCTTGTCAAAAAGGAGCCCTTGCTCCGCCAGGACCCATTGGAGGTGAGCTGAGTCCGGGCTGAGCCAAGCATTCCAGGGAAAGGGGATGGGTATAAAAAGCTACCAAACGGTTTCGTTTTCTTTCCTTTTTTTCTCTCTAGTGATGCATTAAACATGCTGCTGGCACCATCGCCACCAATACGTAACTGCCACAGGGTGTCAGATCGTTTATTGTCCGTTAACGAATGGAAGCATTCAACTTCTTCCTTCATGGGATATGAAGGGATCCTTTTTGTTGTTATATTTGCCACCGAATTTTGTCTAATTTTTATGACACTTATACATAAGAAGGTACACTGAAAGCATTCTCTATATTTAGTCAAAATAATGTATCATTATGACGAAAGGGCTGGAACATAAATTTCTAGTTTGCAGCCCGAAGCATTCGTACGTGCCAGGAAACTGAAAAAAAAAAAACTAATGTGTCATTTGGAATATAATTTGATTAGGCTGAATCATCTGTTTCCGTGCAATTTTAGAGCTTCAGGTTTCCGTTGAGCGTGCATTAAAACTGTTCTGCACATCGATGTATTTCAGCAGGTTACTCCAGTTTACGGATGTGGCCAGTAAGGGGGACATTGAGCGTGTGATGTACCTAAAAGGAACAAGACTGACTTTTGCGGGATAGTCATTACGAAGAAATGGACAATGTAACTACGATGGGAAAGTCTTCTCTCAAAATACCCTCAAGCTGAAACTTATAATACAAAGTCTTCAAAGGAGATGTACAATATGGAAGAAATGATAGGCTCGCTTTTACTTCAGTCGCACCGGTACTCCGGGAATAAGTTGAGTGTATATATATATATCTATATATATTTTTTTAAAGGGCAGCGAAGTATTGAAGGGCTATCAATGCCAGAAACAAGATAATTGATAGCGCTATATTCCTCGTTTTAATTACTCGCCTATTCAACACGATAAGATACGCGACTATTTGTGCATATAGATGTTAATTTTCGTGAGAACGACAAAACAGCAAACGCACAGGCGAGCTCGTGGAAGCTCGGCTGCGTGTGTATCTGAGATCTCTTTTTCATTTGAAACAGGAAGAATAAATAAAAACAAAAACGCACAAAAAAACTTGAAGTTGACGGAAGGAGTTGAGATTGTCGTAGCATCTGGTCACTTGTACTGTGGTGCCTTGAACGCGTCCCCGACTGGCCTGTTTCCCTCGCCCAAAAGAAGTGGTCCCTCGATTTCCGCCTCATGACGTCAAAGAAGTGTCAGGCTGTCGCCGGTTGCGATCCTGGCGGTGTCCCAACACCTGTTTTGAACGTGGCAGCCGCCTGTTCTGCTGCAGGTTGCTCTCTAGTGTGGCAGTTCACGAAAGCTTCGGCAGCCAGAAGTTGGGACACCGCAACGGCAGCGACACTCGCGTTTGCTCGTGCTTTTTCGCCAGCATTTCTACGACCCACCGCCAGGATCGCGACGTCCGACAGCAGGACACTCCGGCTTCTGTGACGTCATTTGTTGCCACTTCGGGGCGACTTTTGATAAGGGGGCATTATAGAACACTAAGCACACCAGCTGGTGACGCGCTACATGCATCATACTTGTACCAAAAAGAAGTACAAAGGAAGCGTAATATGTGGAAAAGTAAACTAAAAACCTGCAAGAAATACATTACGTCACACTCAGTCTACTACCACATCTTAAAGGTGCCCTGAGGAGGTTTCTGAGATCGCCTAAATATGGTGATAACTCACTATGTGGGTTCTAAGCATCCTATATATCAGTAATCACAACGATGCGCGGCCGATTTCCCTATTCAAAAAGCAATCAAAGATCGAAAGTGTCTCCGGCGATGGAAGGAGCATTGTGCCGGCAGCCAGGACGGCATGTGACCAATGAAAACGCAACATTTCGTGGAGATTGCAAACGCTGTTATTACAAAATGTGTAAGCTCTGGTAGATGATAGAAGCAAGTCAGAGTAGTCGACAAATGTTAATCTATCGTGGAGCAGGGACATAATACTGCAATATTCGTCTCAAAAACAACAAACTATAATTTTTTTGTTTTTTTAAAGATGTGACCAGTCCTTAGCTTTCGAGCGCTCGAGCGCGCGCTCGCTGGGTTAAATCGTAGCCCAGACCCTATGGGCAAACGAGCCGCGCGCATTCCAGGTATGACTCCCCGGTTTCACCGGTCGGAGGCGAGACGATCCTTCGTTCGCTATTGACTGACAGTGGTCCTGGTTTCGGGACATGTTCCGCCCATCGCTGGAGATGAAGTCGGTCTGTTGCGATCTTGGATTGCCTTTTTAAGAGGGAAATCGGCGGCGTATCATCATGATTTAGGGATTTCTATTATGCTTAGATCCAGCAGAGTGAGCTATCACCCTATTTAGGCGATCTCAGAAACCTCCTCAAGGCATCTTTAATGTCATCGGGAAATGGTTATTAACATTGAAAGATTTATGAACATTTCAATGTTTATAAACATTTCTAAACATAATTTCCTTCAGGTTAAAGACGGCCTTGCGACAAGGAAACGGGACCGCAAACTAATGAGATTCATTGCTTTCTACGATGATATTCAGTTGCAAGGCATAGCATCATAAAACTGAGCAGAACTTGTGAGATTAAAGAAAAGAAAACGCTCTAGAAGCATCACCAGCGAAGCCGATCTTTGGCTATGAAATATTGATTCTTCAGAACACCCTGAACGAGCTAAGTCTCTTAGCGAAACGTCGGCTGCCCATCTGAAATTCCTAGGGGTGATTTTCATAAACAACCTGGATAGCAATAAAAATGGAGTCCCTAAAACACGTCGAAGCCATATTGACCGCTCACACCGTCACCCGAACTGGAGAACGACGAAAGTGAAAATTGAATGGCGATGTAAAGCAGCGAAAGAGGGCTCCATTATAACGTTTAACCTCACGGACTTCGTTTTCATGCAGCGCGATCGAGAGAAGGGCGTATTATGGTTTTATCGATTCCCCCTGATTATAGTGTTCAGAGTCGGGAAGAGGCCGCCATTCAGATGCCCTCTCGGGTTGTCCTGAGCGCGTGCTTGCTCGGCTTTGGTTCATCGACCGCTAAAACCGGCTATAATAATAACAAATAATTTTAGAAAATGGAGGTGGGGGATCAACACTTTGGGTTTCCCTATTCTAAAACTGTTTACAACTAAAACTTTAGGGCGTCGCAATGCGGATTTGCTGAAGTTCTGCGCATGTTCAAGGGACTGACGCGTTATAGAGTCCCCTATTATAAAACTCCCTAGTAGCAATACAAAAAGAAAACAATAGTATAATCGCTGAAAGCTTGAGAAACGCAGAGCGCGGCGAGTACCAAGGACCTAATTATCGCTTCGCATACATTCAGATTGCGGCATGATAAGAACGCCGAAGACGAAATCCCATATCAAGAAGCGTGAACACAATATGTCACGCCATAGCCTCCATATACTGACAAAGCCTGGCAGATCGCTACGAGAAGCGGCCGCCGAAATGGAAAAGGTGGAGCAGCAGACAACGAGTGAGAGGAGAGCCACGTGGCTGGCGCCCCGTTGCGGCGAGACGCCGAAACGCACTTCTCCCTTGGGAAGAAGGGTTTTTCGGGTCCTCGCCGCTAAAAGCTATGCGCTGACGTCCACGTTCTCCGGAAAATGACTCTTTGATGCTCTGTGCTACCATATCATCGCGCTCCAATTCTGCGACCGTGGACTCTATGGCTCCGTCGCCGAACCGCCAGGCTTTGTGAGTATAGAGGAGGCTATGGTCACGCCCTTTGTTTATGAAGCTGTCAGTGTTATGATATACGGCGAGCAGGTGTTCCAAACTGCGTCTTTGGCTCATCGGAACGCGAGGGAGCACGTCAATTAAACGGCAACATAAAAAAACGCGCATGGAACGCGCGACGACGAGACAGCCAAGCGCCCGCCGCCATTGGTTGATGCCGGGGGGGGGGGGGGGCAGACGTACGTGAGCGCGTTTAAGGGGTAAACAAACCAGCGAAGTCCGCAAGGAGCAGACGGTTTTGCACGCCGTATAAGAGAGGTACGGACGCACATAGAGGTCATATAATGTACGCTAGAGGTTCAACCGGTGCTAGTGTGCTATCGCAAATTGAATCAGACGGCAGCCAGTCGGAAATTGACTTCCGGTAATGCATTTCTATGGGGAAAAAGCGAATGCATTTTTTCCCCTGCGCTCGATTATAAGATCAAATATCACGAATGATTCGTTAGTACTAGGTAGGTGGGAACATTTCTCAGTCACGCAGACAAAATAATCTGGTCAGTTAAGGCGTATTTATTTTATAATCGTGGCATTAAAACGGTGCTAAAATGGCATCGTACATGTATTTATATGTGCACTGTCGGTCACTGTTTGTGCGAACACGGCGTCGGCGCTTTCCTGCATGGGGTATATATGTGCCAAACGAACTAACGATATCCGGGAAAACAAGAGAGACGGCACGAACTACGCAGTAACACTGGATCAGTAATTCATCGTGCATGCGGACGATGTAAATAAATTGAAGGCCACGTAATATTGTCTGATTTGCAATAACTAAGTACCGCTTTATTCTTTCTGCTCATGAATATGTGCGAAGATGCTTGTTCTGCGTTCAGAGCATCACCCACACATTTGAAATCTTTGCGAATAGGGTGAGGCCAGAGAACTGGTGCCCGATAAAAGCTGCGCGGCATAGGAAATAATAAAAGAAACACTTTTTATAGCCCAGATTGTTTATTCTTTACGTTTCGAGTGTTTTTAATGCTTGCAAGGATGCACGACTGGGTCGTTTTTATGTACTGACAGGACGTGCATATAGGCAATATATAAGCGCCACCGAAATGCTGCAAACTTTGAACACGCTGCGTTTCTTTCGATTGTTATTTTGCTTAGAATCGTCGCTCGTTTTTATATATCTGCTATGAAACAGAGGGTTGGAACTTGGGCCTGAAATATGGCAAAGTTTTACATCGTTCACTGATGATGAAAAACACTGAAACTAAATCAATGACACTTTTACATTGATACTAAAGGTAGTACATTCAATTCCTTGCGACGGAAATAACAAAAAAGTTATTCATGTTATTTTCCGGCGAAGAGAAAAAATTCACGCGCGTTTTCCCGCAGGAATGAACAGGAGCACCGCAAAAGTAGACTGGTTGCTGTCTGCTTCAATTAGAGTCCCCGAAGTCGGATAGGCAATAGCTCCAGTCAAACCTCTAGCGTACATTATAACAACTCTATGCCAGCACATCGACGCCAACCAAGCGCCTGTATGATGACACCCGAAGACAAACAGGGAAAGCTCAATTTCCAATCAAAGCTAAAAGGTTTAAACGTAGAAGTAAAGGTATTGAAAGCTTGTTCATGTATAGTGTCCAAATACCTGTACATAATTTTTTGCAAATCTTTTGAAACAGGGTTATTGCCAAAAGAATGAAAAAAACGCATGTTGTGCCAGTTCATCAAAAGTGGATCAAAATCGACAGTAGATAATTATAGGCCTATTTCACTGAGTTGTATAGGATGTAAGATCATGGAGCATATCATGTATAGTATAATATAATGAAGCACTTAGAAGATAATCTTTTTTCTGTCCAAACCAACATGGTTTTCGCAAGGGCGTTTCTTGCAGTACTCAATTAATAGAACTCTTTCATGATCTGGTTAGTGTAGCGGAAAATAGGCTACAAACTGATGCCATTTTTATCGACTTTCGTAAAGCATTTGATTCCGTTTCGCACAATTTGTTGTTACATAAAATGAGCGCACTTAATATTGATAGTACTGTACTCGCATGGATAAAAGATTACTTAAGTGAAAGGAAACAATGTGTCGTCTTAGGGGGGAAAAATCAAAATTTGTGGACGTAACTTCGGGTGTCCCTCAGGGATCTGTTTTGGGGCCACTATTATTTTTAATCTTTATTAATGATATAGCATCCTCTGTCCTTTCTAATATCAGGCTATTCGCGGATGATTGCGTTATTTACAGCGTAATAAGAAATACCAACGATGTACTACAGTTGCAACAGGACTTGGACTGTATCAGTATATGGTGCCAGAACTGGAGACTACGTTTAAATGCAGGAAAATGCGTTCATGTTACCTTTAGTAAAAAAAAAAGTAGTATTGATTCATCTTACGTTATTGGAAGGGACCCCCTTCGAAAAGTGTCAGAGTTTAAATATCTGGGAAATATTCTTTCTGAAGACTTGGCCTTTAATCATCACATAGATATGATCTTGAATAAGGCTGGTAAAATTCTTAGTTTAGTCATCCGAAACCTGCGTACAGCACCCCAAGTTCTAAAAGAAGCAGCATATCGTGCATTGGTAAGACCACATTTAGAGTATTCAAGCGCCGTATGGGATCCGCACCAAAAATACTTGATAGATAAGATCGAGGGTGTACAAAATCGGGCAGTAAGGTTTATCCTCAACAAATATTCTGGGTTTGAAAGTGTAACGCAGATGAAAGCTTGTATTGAAATGGAACATCTTGATACCAGACGCAGGAAATGCAGACTAAAACTTATTCATGCAATATACAATAACTTAACTGGGGTTGATAAATCTGTATACCTGAAAACGCCTCATTACATCTCAAATAGGAAGGATCATAGCAAGAAAATACGTGAAATAAAATGCCGGACAAACTACATGAAGTTTTCTTTTTTTCCAAGAGCGATAGGCGAATGGAATGAATTGCCTGCAGATATGGTATCGGTTGATAATGAAACTTTTTTAAAACTCTTGAATGAATTGTGAATGTGTACATGTATTATTGAAGAGTGTTATGTTGACGTGTAAACATCCTGTGATGATGAGTTCAAACGTGTGTGCCCGCTGATATAGTATCACTGTGAAAAAAAAAAAAGTTATAATGTGTGGATTTTTTGTTTTTTTGTTGCTGAAGTGTACTGTGATGACGTGTACTGACGTCTGAATGATTGTATTATTATCTCACTCCCCTGCTCTAATGCTTAGGCGCTGCAGGGTTTCTTGTAAATAAATAAAAAAGACAAAATAAGTCAACATTTTAGCCCTGAGACAGGAGGAGTATACGGCAAGGAAAAAGTGCTACGACATGTCGTCTGGTTTTACTTTGGTCAATTTGTTTCCCTCTATTTTTGTGGTAAGATGGCAAGTTCGGTAGTTGGTTTCTCACTACCGGATAATACACTAAAAACACGGACAATGCGAACGAAGATCTGGACAGGATGTAAATTTTCCGATTCGACTTCTTCCACCCAACGCGCATAGACACCGTGATCAGGCATTAACAAAAATTGACATTTACGCGCCTGAGGTATTTTTTTTCTTTTAGTTCATTCAATGTACTAATGTCATAAATGCTGTTTTCATTGCATCCTTTAATTAGAGTCAGAAATAACTTAAGAAATGCCGGGCGCGCCGAGCTTCGGGGATGTAATTGCAGCTCCTCAGCCAATAAGAATACAGCGTTACCCAATAAGAACGATCAAGAACCAATCACAAGACGAGAAGCGTTAAGATAATAAGCTAAGCCATGTGTTTCTTAACATGTCAGTGAATATTGCCTCGTTTGTATCTTGCATTTTGCTTCGTCTTTGTCCCTCCCTTCTGTAGTATCTCCGGGCCTCGAGGGTACTGAGATTAATAAAATAAGAAATAAAATCGGGAGAGTATTTTTCTGAAAATTTTTACCATATGCAGTAATGTCGATTGCGTACTGACATAATTATTGTTTTCAGTTTCTTGGGAAGTAATAATTTGTGTGAATGAGTGTGTATATGTGCGCGCGCGTGCGTGTGCGTGTGTGCATGCGTGCGTATCTGTATGTGTGTGCATGTGCGCGTGCGTGTGTGCGTGTGTGTGGTGATGCTTCAACTGCACAATGTGATTGGTACCTCCGCCACGAGGCTCAGGGCTTGTCAAGCTTCCTATTGATTAAAGTTTTTCCCTGACAAGCCATCGTTTCTTTAACATAAAAATAAACATTAACACTTACCACAACACACAAACATCGAGTATATTTACATTAACTAGTCGAAAGATGTAATAAACGAGGGACACGGCGAAACGTGCGGGATGAATGACATGCTGCTTCGAAATCGCTGTTTCCTGAAGTTCGAATGATGGCGTAAGAAAAGGCAATACAGGCCAGACAATTAAGGACTTTTAGAAAATAACGGTTCTGATCGAAACGTGTGAATTCAGTGCGACGCTAGTAAGCCTTTCCCACTATATAACCTATTAACTGTTGCCAGCGCCTGAACGGTTACCAAACAACTTTGCAGCGTTTTGAATTACATTCCCACACCCGCTTCAGACGGGGCAATTTTGCCAGCAATTTCAGTGTTGGTGGCGAGTTATTAGGAGATTCTCCGTGATACAAAACCAATTGCCGAGATCGGTTCCGGCTCGAAACGAGCGAGGCTTATCATAGTAACGCGGCTTAATTTGGCTCTCTTTTGCGAGGATCGCTTTCTGCAACTAAATGCTTTCAAGGAGATCACTTAACATTCTCAATTAAATTTAAAGGCACAATTACACTTCATAAATACGTAATGTTTCGTCTAGACAGCTCAGAGAAATGACTACTCGAATGATGGCAATGACAAAACGCAGCAGTTCGAGTTCTATACCCATTTTCACTTCAAGAAAAGAGCAAGTTTTGCGCATTGTTCATACGCGGCGAGAAGTAGTTCTTACGAGGTTTGGTCCTCAGAAAAAAGCGATGCTTTTGGCGTTTGGAACTACTACGTCTTGATAAGATAACGTATTATCTAATCTAAAATGCACCTACATATATCTTAATTGTCCACATAAAAGGGGAGGTAAGCAATGCTCCGCGGAGGCAGACTTGTTTTACTACGGTTCTTGAGGTGAAAACAGGTATAGTCGTTGCTGCGCGTGAACGCGGGAGGACCGTATTGCTTGTGTTGCGACGTCGGTACTCTGCGAAAAATCGCCGCGTCTGAAGACAGCCCATGCAAGAGCACCAAACAAATATTTTCGACAGCAGCAACCTATAAGAACAAAATGTGCGAGGAGCAAGGCATCTCGTACGTCGCAGCAGGTTTAAGAACGTGCGTTTCAAGGTACAAAAAAAGTATAAGCAGCTAACTATTCAGCATTTTGGACAAAACCCGAGACTGGTGGGGAAAAAGGACAACACAACACAAAGTCTCAAACAGCAGCTGAAATTTATTGGACAGAATATCGTGTTTTTATAGGGTACAGGTGACCCTGAAAACCAGAAGGAATAAAAAGGGGAGAGGATGAACTTTTTCCCGAACACACAAGAGAAGGAGGACATTGACTAATAGCCACACCGGTACTGTTCTAACTTAAACACAAGGGGAGGGGAGATCTCTCTAGCCCACCTCGGTGAGGTCCTGATAACATCACAAAAGAAAGGGCTGCAGGCTGGTGACCCATCTGGTTTTCAGGGCCACCTGTACCCTATAAAAACACGATATTCTGTCTAATAAATTTCAGCCAGTGTTTGAGACTTTGTGTTGTGTTGTCCTTTTCCCCCCAGTCTCGGGGTTTTGTCCAAAATGTTAAACCTTCACCAGCTTGTTTGCTCCCTAACTTTTTGTTCGCTAACTATTCAACATTGCGCACACACCCTATGGAGACGCCAGTACATGGAGCACAACTGGAACTTCAGGGAAATAGAGCTGGCGGTAGTTTATTACGGCTACGGACTTAAACAATCCAGATTGGTGAGACGGAAATTTGTTTAGATTTGTTTTCCAGAGCACATGCGTGGTTAATGCGCTTCTCCCCTTTCTTAGAATTTTCTTCGCATAAACCTCGCCAGTAAAATGTTTGTATGACAAATACCCCAACCACAGACATATTTCGCGAAAAGTTTCGCTGCACCCGTCAGCTAATTGCATCTATTTATAGTATTTTTTTGTGAACGAACAGCGCACGCGAACCCATTGGGAGGACGGTACCGCGCTGGCGTTTTCAAGACTGGCCGTACGCGTTTCACGCAAGCAGAAGAAGTAATTAAATGGCGTCCGTATCGAGGTAACTCGGATACGCAGGGATGCCTCGTTTAACATTTCGTTTCAGAGATAGCGATTAATGCTGACACCTGTATCAGAATATTTCCTGCACATAAAAAATCAGCAGAACCCATCCTTTGGGAATGATTATCTACGTTAATGCGAATAGCATCAAACGGTGCAGAGTTATGCGCGTTCGTCAGGTGGCCGGCACACTCTGGATACGCCAGCCCACTCTTGAGGCGATTCTAAATTTGTTGACACTTTCACAGCCCTGCGCACGATCTCCGCAGCCCAGCACGTGCGTTTGTGTCACTTAGGAAGGCGAGCAAAGCACGCGCCATACGCACAAACACTCAAAATGGTACCGACCAGACTTTCTGGCGTCTCAGCTAGTCTCAACCAACGGTACTCTAAACGGTTGTTTATATCTTTACCATAGGACGCGCTTACAGCGCTGTCACAGCTACCGGTGCGCGCGTTCCATGCACGAGGGCTCATTCGCTCTCGTGAGGCTGAGCTAGAGGTCTCCCGACCCGAGCGCGGGAGAGGGTGAGCGCGGGAAGGTGAGCACCCTCGTGCATGGAACGCGCGCGCACCGGTAGCTGTGACAGCGCTGTAAAGCGCGTCTATGGTAAAGATATAAACAAGTGTTTAGAGTGCGTTGAATGACTGCCTTCATAGCTCTGTGGTTAGCGCGTCTGCCTGCTGATCAAAGGGTCAACGGTTCGAATCCCAGCCGGCGCCGGTCTTTTTTATTTATTTATCGACCCGCGGCGTAAGAGGTTAGATAGCCAGATAGATAGATAGATAGATAGATAGATAGATACATAGACGAAAAGTGCGTGAAGTATCAAAGAATGCTATTCGCTACTGATATTCGCATTAAAAAGGATGCAGGGACGTTTCCGGTTCAGTGATATAAATGACTCGTTTTCCAGAAAACAATGACTCTTAACTCCCGGATTCGCCTCACGTTGTTACTAACAAAGTTTACAGGTCGATAGTGCAAGTATGGCTCTCTCAGGTCCATGCAGCATTTTCCAAGGATGGTGCATTAATGTATTCATAAGCTGCACCGCGTTCCTTACCCTTGACAGGAGAAGAAGAAAAAGTCTGCTGCAGACTTTTTTCCGAACATCCAGTGCCATCTCGTGGCTGGAATGGCGGTCTATCTTTTTCCGTGCTAATGGTGGTAGGAGACACTGCAGCCTGCAATGTTCTTTCGGCACCGTCTTTCGCAAGTCAGCGCAGACGAGGACGTGCTCTTCACTGTACAGTTCTTTCCGATCGCTCTTTCAGTGTCGATGGCCACAATGATGCAACCAGTCAGAACGTAGTGCCAGCCCAGATAGATGCCTTGATAAAGTTCTATGCATGAAATGGGCTTTGAAGTCGATTCTGTGTTTCTAACTGATTGACTGGGCACGAGTTAGTAGATGTAACTCTTATGCAGCTCTTGCATTCCATTCCTGCTTCTGCGACGTGCTAATGCCTCCAATGTATAGGCCTCGGATCCTCAGCTCGGGAGTATGTAACTTGCACGCCTCGCCAGGGGCTCGCTGCCGTTTCCTGCGCATGAGAAAGGAAGTAGCGGTGACGTCAGAACGCCGAGCCCTGATTGGCTGATCGCGGTCCCCTATCTGAGCGTCGTCTGCTCCTTTGCAACGTCGTCTGCGTCTGTCTTACCTTTCCTGCGACTTTTGGAAGTGCAGGTCTTCTACGAGCGAGCTCGACTTCACCTGTCAGAAGGAAGGCAGACAGAAATAACTCGAGCGGTTCGTTGTTTTTGTCGAACAACTAGCAGACGCGCATCAAGGAGGGAAGTCAAAGTACTCACTGGCGAGGTGTCCCGAGACGCCGAGGTTTGTTTGCTAAGAACCGAGAGTGAGCGTGTTAGTGTCCGCAAGTTCCCTCCCAAATACTTTTTCCCCCCTTTCGTGTGCGGCAAGACTCTCATTCTTTAACGGCGTCGGCGGGTTGGCGCAGTTAACGTCGTCTGCTTTACGTCTGCTAGTCAAAGCGATGGCTCCTTTACCTTTCCTGCGTCTGTCGGATATTCACCGCTTTTTCACCGGCGAGAGTCACCGTTGCCTCGGAAAACAAGGAGATGACAAGAGGAAGAGATTGACCTCTTAATCTAAAATTGAGGTCAGTGATCACAGTATAATACGGGAAGGGTTCACAAGGGTCGCGCGGGCACATTCCATTCAGCACGCCAGCCGGTCGTGGGCAGACGGTCACCGAGTCGGAGTGGCTGCTAGGCCTATCTGCCGAGTTCGCTTGGTCGGTGTCGGTGGAATCGTGGCCATTGGAGCTTTTCCCGGGTGTTTGTGGATCCAGCGTTCTTGTTCGTCGTGGTCTGGTTCAAGTACTTTTACTTTTTCTTGCTGCTTGAAGTCAGGACGCGAGAGAAGCGCACGTAGAAAATAAACGTCCGTTGGTCGTCGCGACCGCGACGCTGTCGGCCATGCTGATTTGATCGTAACAAGTGCGTAGCTTCGGAGCTGTCGTAGGATTTTGTCGTAACCTGCGCAAAACTTACGAAAATTTCGGTTCGTGAATACGAATTTGTTTTTAAGTTTTGTCTTACGCATATTTTTGGCGTAAGATAGTTTCGTGAATCTGGCCTCTCCACTTGCAAAAGTCGCAGGAAAGGTAAGACAGACGCAGACGACGTTGCGAGCAGACGACGTTGCAAAGGAGCAGACGACGCTCAGATAGGGGACCGCGATCAGCCAATCAGGGCTCGGCGTTCTGACGTCACCGCTACCCCTGCGCGAGAAGCAGACGAACTTGCCCTCCGCATTGCTTCATCAGTGAACAGAAGGCCGCCATTAGTACGGCCGATATACCATTTTTTAGATGATGATGATAGTTATCAAAGTGGCCAGACTGATTTCGGGAAAAGACTATTAAGTCGACTTTTTTTTCTTTTTAAAGAAAGTTTGTGGTTTAATTTTTTCTTCGACTTTGCAAAAATGCACTTTCTCCCAACCCGTTGTCACATGGAAAATAGCTTGGTCTTAGTCACAGGCAATTTAAGGGACGCATGGTGTGGTGAGTCCCGGGCATATAGCTATCTTATTGGCTTATGCCGCAGCCAATCAGATTGCTTCCATTAGTCATTAAGAAAGACGAAGAACCAATCATAAATCAGCGTGAACATAATGAGCCACGCCCTGGCTTTCTTGAGCTGTCGGCGACGGCACGTGTTTACAATCCACCCGAAACCAATAGACATGCTACTTTATAATGGAACAGCGCGAATTTTTTGCAAGGACAGAGGAAGGAACTGGACAGGACGAGCGCTGACTAACAACTGAAAGGTTTATTGTCAGGAAACCACGAAGAAAACATACAACAACACGACTCTCTGATCACGATGGAAATGCGCATGCGCCTCACAAAATTGGGTGTTATCTGTTACACAATGTTATATGCGTCATCCTCGATCTAAAAATTCGACCTCACTGTCCAGCAAATTCAAAGAAGCCTGACTCACGCAGGCTGGCCCCTCCTACTTTGTTCTATGAGCTGGAGCTTTTGGTCTCTGTGTTTATACAAAACAAGGGCGTTGTTAAGTAACGGTGTCCAGGCTGTAGTTCCTGCAGTGTAACGCCAAGTGGAGCTTGCTGTTCCTGTTAAAGAACTACGGTGTTCCCGCAGGCGAATGTTGAGGCACCGCCCCGTCTGTCCGATGTATACCTTCCCGCAGGTGAAGGGCATCTGGTATACTACACCCAAGGTGCATGGCACGAACTCAATGCGGTGTTTTATGCCGCACGGCCTCTTCCCCTGTTTCTCTACCTAGTTAACGCGCTTTTCCACTGCAGAGCAAATACTGCTTAGCTTGTTACGTGCCGAGAACACCACATCTACCCCGAACTTCTAGGCTGCTCTTTTAAAGCCGTGTGACATGTGGTGGTCATAAGGGATGACTGTGACCTGCGTTTTTTACTTTTTTTATTGTTACTTTTCCCCGCTACTTGACGGACATGAATATATTAACAATAACACGCACCCACCTTACCAAATAAAAAAAAAAACTGAAAACCCGAACTGCAATTGTTTGATGCGTGCACAATTAAAGAGATTAGTGCACCAAACTGTATTGAGTCGGTGTGTTTCGGGCTTAATATTCTGGTTTTATGTTCAAATGAGACAGATCGGTTACTTTGAAATTATGTTGCCTGAGATATGTACGCGAATATTGAAAAATATAGAAATGATACAGTATAGTATATAGTATACAGTACAGTATACAGTATATATAGGTACACAAGAGATGTTCTTGACTTGGTCGGTTTAAGACTTGAACATGACCTACTCACTTCGAGGAATCTTAAAATTCCCAAATCGTTTGCATATATAAGCATCCGGCTTCGTTAGATGGAACACCAAAATTCCTACCGTTTACTCATTTTGTAGAGAGAAAGGGAAAGATTTGATTTGTTGTCTTAATCTTCACGTTGCAAAATAAAAAAGAAAACTTTGGAAAAACTTTTTTTTGCTGTTATTTTTTTATGAAGAAGGAACACAGAATGGTACCTAGGTAGAAGCAATATGCCAATGGTAAGTGTAAATTTCTAAGCTTCGGGAGGTAGACAGGCCACGTTCAAGCCATAAAAACTTTACACAGATGAAGTTCAACACCGCTTCAATTTACTGTGAGGGCATCAACTATAAGGAAAACACAACTAAAGCGATATTTCGTTTCTAGAGGGTGGGGGGAGAGAGGAAGGGTGTTACAGGCTCTAAGTCTTCCAAGACAATTTGCATAGCTTCACAGCCTCAATCTTACACGTGTCCCGGCATAAAAACACGCCAAGTTTGAAGTGCAGAAACCTCCTAAGCAGCTCATAAGGTGTTATACATATGTGCACATGTCATGCCTGGATAGGTTCCGTGGGTCCAAGTGGAATGAGCATTTCGTGCTGCTAAACAGAACGTTCACGAACCGGTATATAACCATATATAGGGAACGAGGTGCCCTGAAAAGAACTTCGGTCGTTCAAGCTCCAGCAGCCGCACCCTCTAAATTCAAACCAAAGAAATTTTACCACGCCATAGATCATCCGTGAACGGCAGCTTCTCGAAACGGTTGCATCCGCTCAACATTTTATAATTTTCCGAATGTACCGTACGCCTCCATCCCGTGAGCGAACGTGAGAGTGCACTTAGAGGACTTATTGAGCCGTGGCTCTCGGTTTTATATGACGTGAAAAGATTAATCAACCCACGATTCGCTAAACACAGTGTATATCTATATCATTTCGGCTCCTGGCACAACAAACGCAACTTATAAAAAAAAACAGACATACAATCGGATTTCAAGCCAACGGATTTAATTAAGACGGCGCAAACCGAAGCGCGACGCGGCGATGGCGACCAATTATTACAGACAGTATTTCGGGTATTCCTCTCAAGAAGGCGCGTCTTAGATTCAGCGGCTGGAGGAATTGAAGACGGAAACAATAGATGCAGCCCAATGTACAGCCTAAACCCAGCCCCATATGTCGCGCCCACGGTCTATCCACTGTAATAAGTCTGTGTAGATGCGTAGAAAGAGAGAGAGAAAAAAGAAAAGAAAACGTCTCGTCGACAAGAAAATTGCACAATTTATACAAATATTACTATCAGTCATAAATAAGGTAATCGTTCAGCTATGAAACAAATCATAATCCTAACAGACGTAATAGAACGTACTGAAAGAAAGGCTGTTAAACTCCCTTCTTTTTCCGGAATGCGTAGTGCGCATGCGTGCAATGCCTGACGCTCCTGGGTTTCGAGATTCCGTGCTACCAAAACAGACCCGCCATCTTGAATATTGTGCACAAGCCTCGTTTACCTAATCCTTTTTGTAAAAAGGAGCTTTTTTTCTCTTTCTTTTTTTCTTGCGCGCGGTTTAATTTGTTTTAATCCAAGACGTTATCAGCCTCCTGAAAAACTAACGAAAGGTAACACACGCCAGTATAATGACAAAAATAAGAAGGGAAAATCACTTTTGATTGCTTGGAAAGAACGAACTTCAAAGCAACAACAATCATGGCGCCGACGATTCATGAGTTCATCTGTTTCAATTCAATGCTTTGCCCTTTATTTTATGACATAAAATATGTTTGTCTCTACGGTATCGGCTATCACTTTCTATTGTAACCGTGTTTTTCTTGTGAGGCGAGCGGCATGGCTCGTGTCAGAGGAACGTAGGGTTTGTTTGAAAGTAAGTATACCGCGGTCCTGGGAGGGGCTCGCACGGTTTGGGGCATGACGACGCAGTGGTCCGCCTTATACGCGAACCATATCTGCTTATTCGGATGATATATAACTAGAGATCCTGGAAATGTTACGAATATATACCCAAATGCCGCGATCAAACGAGTAGGGCAAGTCTTGCCAACGCGTTGTGTCCGCAGGCTTGCGAACGACGAGATGGCAGATCTGTTTTGGTGCAACTCAATCTCGAACCCAGATGTCCCGTTAGGCGGCAGTACATATTTGGGAAAAAGTGGATCGTTTTCTCGCTTTCTTTCTCTTTCCTGTTTTTTGTTTCTTCTATCATAAGGAACAAAGGTGATGCGGAGAAGCCTGCATACATTTCTCCGTGTCCGTATTAGGTCTTTTCTGGACTTCTCAAAGAAGGCGATTTGGGACATTATTGAAATAAATATACGGCTTGTACGCAAAAACGTATTACACTCCAAGAAATGCCTGCGCGTCTACTTACCCGGAAAACATGCGAAGAGCCAATCTCTGAGATCTGCGAAATCAGCTCAGCGAATGATGAGGCGGAACGTATAGTTAGACCTCGAAAATAAGTCTGGGCTCCGCCATTACGCAATGCAAGCATGACGCTTTGCATTGCGTAATTCCACATCGCAGACTTCATTTTTAGGTCTAAACGGAAATTCCGCCTTATCATTCGCCGAGCTGGTTTCGTAGATCGCAGAGATTGGCTCTTTGAGTGTTTTGCGGGTAAGTAGACGCGCAGGCATCTCTTAGAGTGTGCCACCAAGCTTACACACTGGCTGTACTCTCCCGACGAAACCTAACAAAAACAAGGTACAACAAGAAACATAATACCAATAACATCGTCAAATCACTCTGTGTCATCAAATGCAAGCGTGATCGTTGCCTTCTCACATAAAGTCAATTATTTTTTTACTTTGCTGATGCTATTGCTCTTCAAACCACTGAGGAGGGCAGCTAAAAGAAGAAAAAAACTAGTTTTGCAGTCTTTTGAGTTTCTTGCGCCCAGTGAAATGTCTAATGGGATCAAAGTTCTATGATAATCTACAGGTGTGCGTTTGGGAAGAAACAACGTGCGCACACTTTTTTTTCTTTTACGAATCGCGTTAATATTTTGGCATGATCACTGAATAATGAGTTTGTGTATGCGCAGATATAGATGAGATCTCGCAGCTACAGTAGCCATTTCTATCCGCTCCAAGACACCGTCAAAGGTAAATGAGCGTACATCGCATATAAATCCAACGAATAATAGAAACTTTTCATTGGGGAGCCGCTCTACTCCATCGAAACCGAAAAAGTAACGAAAAAACACAAAACATACCATGAGGCACTCCTATCGAAATTAGTTCCACGAGAAGGAGTGAGATGTCCACACACTAGAATCGTTGCAAATTTTGAACACCCTCGTTTCTTTGTTATGGGGAGCTCAAATTCGTCAGTTTCTTGCACAGGGTTTGCGGTGATTTCAGAAGGCAGAGCTCTTATTGGCTGATCAAAGAAAATAGTGGGTATACCTCAAGACATCTAGCAATAGAGGTCTACCCACAATCCTTCCAATCAAAGCCAATCAGAGATCGGCGTCGCTCTAACGTCACCGTAACTCCAGCGCACGAAGCGGACGACTTGCTCTCCGCATTCCCCAGCCAACAGCTTATAGGATCGCTGGGTGTGTGACACAAATGATAAATAAAAAAAATCTAAACGAGGTTTTGTAGTTTTAAACATCCAGGACTCTTCACTTCAGCAGGTGTCTAGTGCCGAAAAAAAAAAACAAAGACGTGAACGTAATGTTTTTTGTGTTTTATTTTTTTTTTGTCGAGTGAATCGGAGTTTTTGAAACAGCTAAATGAGATGAGGTGCTCTGTTTTGCCACGGTAAATCGAAATATGAATTAATCAAAAAATGATTACGTAAATTAGATGTAAAATGGTAAATCTAGGACTATACTGTATATACGAAATGCCTAGTAAGGTTGCGGTCCCCAACAGCTTACAAAAACGCAGGGCGTCTTGTTGCCGCTTCGGAGCCAATGAGTCTAAGACATGAAACAACAAGAAAGCCGAAGAACAAGCTATTATCGCGAACATGAGAAGCCATGTCCGTCGTTTCTTAAGTTCTCGTGGACTATGCACAGAGAAACTGATGGAGAGGAGAGGAGCGCGTGCGGGGACGTCAGAACGCCGAGCTCTGGTTCGAAGGATTTAGGGGTAGACGCAAAGCTAGCAGCCTTTGTCTTCACTGCACTCGTTGAACGCGTTCGAATGCGAGAGCCAAAGTTCTCGTTTCCTCCTTTTCCTCAGTTTCTCGGCGCATAATTGTTTTAGCCATTCCATGTGGCCCTTAATTACCCTTCAGGTCTCGAGCATCAATTATTATCCCTCCACAGCGAACGAGATCGTGGCATGAACCGATAAGAAGGCCGATAGAACGAATCTCAAAGAAACAAGTGAGGACATGGGTAGATATCAAAATAAATGAAGAGATTGGTCACTCCTGTCCCAGCATTCGAAAGTATACACCAAGCTTCATCGAATGACGTGCGCCGTCTTGTGGTGATCTACTTGGGCGCTTTGTTGAGAAACTTCCGAAGCCCGTTAACCCCTCTCCTCGTCAATCCCGACTGATGAGCTCGCCATTTGTCAGCATCAAACCACTGGCACTCGAGCTGTTAGACTAATACATCACTATTCTGCGGCCACCTAAACTCTGCGGAATGCACTGCTTTAAATTTATGCTATGGTCCTTATTCAATCCGGAACTTTTTTTATCCTGCATGGTCCTTACTGTCATTAGTAAGCCAGAGTACATCATCTCAAAAACTCGGTCAGACAGCACCGAACTTCAAAACATAATCGCGTATAACTAGTAAAATATTAGGCGATTTATTGTACTGCCGCGGGTACATAAGAATCTGTAATCAAATGCTTCCGGAGCTTTTTTTTATTGCTGCTATTTACTGTGGTATCTTAAAAATTGTGTCCATGTATTTAAGAATCCGAAAAGTCAGCAGGCAACGCGCATTCAACCTCAAAGTCGAGTCTTCGACAAATTATGCTTTATCTTGGATTTAATTTGCATTTGTGAGCAGGAACTTTGAAAGAGTTATTTCGAGCTTGTCTTTACATTTGTTTGTTTACGGCATGTGCAACTCACATTACGTTGCTCGCCAACTAACTTTGGGACTATTAAAACGTGTTTCTACCTTAATTTGCCAATGTAAAGCCGTGACGGACTACCAATTTACCATTGGAATAATGCCGACATTTTGTTTTCAAAATATTCAATACGTTGAGGATTAGTTAAGTAAACCATTTTTACTTCATGTCCGTTATTGAATTGTCCTACGCAGCATAAAAAAATGCTATGACTCTCATTCTTGTAAAGACTTCCTAGGGATTTATGTTTTCAATACAGACCCAACTCGGTGCAAGTCCAAACCCGAACAAAAAATAATGCCGTGACAAATTAAAAAAAAAACGAACCAATAAAAGTAATTTGCAGAACTATAAAAGTTACTCGGAAAAATATTTCAATTACAATTACAGTTACATAAGCTGCAATGTGAATAAGCTGCAAGCGCAGTCATATGTTTCAGAAGTGTATCTAGTAACAACTGCAGTTTGCTCATAGAAATGAATGAAGTAACGGTCTCGTTATAAAATATCCCATGACATTGATATGTAGGGCAAATGGTGACCGCCGGTTCGGATTTCAACACTGAAAAAATTCTCGCGGAAATCTGCTTTGTATATGCTCACTACCCAGCACAAAGCATAGACCTGCGAAAACACTTAGCTCTGATATGGATACTAAATCAACATGAATTTGTGCATTAAGAAAAGTAATTTTGAGATAATTCAGATAATTTCATAAATTTGCAGGTTACTAAATATCTTCGTTATGTCTATATATTTTTAAAATGAATTCAAATTCAAAAGTTAAGATTTCAGAAAATTAGTAGACTACCCCAACTTCAACACATGCCATTAGTTTCATTACATCCTACGGTGATTACCTCCAACGCGGAATAACACAGTTGAACACATTAGGACGTGCCCTCGTAAGGGTAGCTTATGAATGCTCACCGCAGGTAGCATGAGATCGAGTCACATCGCAGGCATGAGAAACGAACACGAGCACATAAAGACAGGAACACGAAAATTCAATGCAAAAGTTTTCGTGTGTGTGCATGTCTGTGTTTGTGTATGTGTTGTGCGTGCGTTTGTGTGTATGCGTGCGCCGTGCGTATGTGCGTCTTTGTCTTTGTGTACGTATGATTGTGTGTCGTGCGTGCGTGTGTGTGTGTGTATGTGCGTATGTATCTGTGTGTGTGTGTTGCATTCTTTTCCGTTCTTTCCGTTATTTTCTGCCGAGCTATATTCTTCATCCTCAACACAACCTCCGTGCTATAGCCTAAACCAATCCTTATACCTTATGCGGTCAATCGCAATAAAAATAAAAAAAACATTCGACTTTAACAATACGGAAGACACAGACGCACAGTGTCTCTTCTTCGCAGAGCAGGACGCGGTCGCGCCCTTACTTGGCGAACGGAAGTGGCCCATATCCGTTAAAGAAACACGACATCGGCGTTGCTTGCCCTAAATATTTACATTTATGTTCAGCACAACGCGTTACTTGCCTTTTGTTCCAGTTCCGGCTAAGAAATTGACCGTAAATTCAAATAACCCGAAGAAGCACACGAGGTGAAACCGTGCGTTCCCCGACAGGGTCACATTGTCCACCCACTCGTTACCGCTTGTGAAGCGGGAAACACGAAATTAAATATCACGCCAACACCACTACTCGTGCTCCTGGCTTGACAACCACACGAAAACGCGTAGAGCACCCCGGTTACGGAGATGGGACACCTGTAAATGCCTGGAAAAACTTTCATTTCTAATTCAGCGCGGTTCGGGTGAGAGTTGTTTTTGATTTTGTTACGGCGCTCACCTGGCGACGAGGCCGAGGAGGCCATCCCGGCGAGTCGGAGAAGGAGCAGGGGTATTCCGGAGCGGGGCGGCATGGTGGTATCCTCGCGTTCAGCGTATCCCGGCGGAGCACCAAGTGAGCGCGGACGACGTGCCAGGGCATCCGGGGCCTCCTCGCGGACTCGCACAACACCGCGTCGGCCCGATCAGCGCCTCGCCGGCATCGATCCGACCTCTGGCGGCGCTGCCTCGGACTAGAGGGGGCCTGTCTGGGCCCTGTCCGGACCGCGACGCACGTTGCTGTCCTCGTCGGCCCTTTTAGTTGGCTTCTTTTGGAAGTCTATACGCAATTTTATGTGCACGCAAGGCCCCTTGCTAGTTGTGGTACTGCACAGAAAAATATTTTATCTACAGTGGAGGAACCAAATGTCCATTTCTGCTAACTAATACCCTATGTTACACTAGCGCTCTTAACTGTAAATAAGCCAACGATAGTTGACTCAATCGAGATCGGCGGGAGTTTCAAGGCGGCGACAACTGTCATTGAGCCGCTAACTATCACTGAATTAAACTGAGCTGGCCTACCTCAGTTAATTGATGGGGTTTGCCCAAGAGAGCTAAAGATGGCAGAGTCCACCGCATTAATTTTTCGTCGATGGTCAGCGCCACTGAAGGACTGACTATTGAGGAGGATGAGGGGTGGGGGTATCTAGAAAGTATCCTAGCAGCAAATATTGTCAAAAGAGCAGACATGTACGTAACGCGTTACAAGTAACGAGTTACTTGTATCTAGTTACTATTTTCGGTAACGAGTAACGTATTTAGTTACTTTTTCAGAAAAGGAACGAGTAACGGTATTTAGTTACTTTTAAGGCCAAGTAACGAGTAACGGTATCTCGTTACTTTTGAGGAGTAACGTGTACAACACCGCTTTAACGGCCTTGTCTTTATTCTAGCCTTAGTATGTGTCTATTGCGACAAAGGCAGATGGAAAACCCGAAAAACAAATAAACAGTATGACAATACAGCAACATGTATCGCTGGACACGTCAGTCGAACAGTTCGACTGACGTGTCCAGCGATAAACGTTGCTGTACTGAACTCTACAGCTGAGAATGTCCTTCACCCAGCGAGCACAATCAAGTTCGTTAATTGAACTTTCTAGAACCGGGTCCGGACCGAATGTAAACCCGGAGGCTGCAAACACGGGAAGGCACATAACCCCTTACCCGCTGTCCTCAATGAAGGCGCAGTTCCCGAAGATTCACCAACTCTTCCTGAAGCACAACACTGCCGTTCCTTCGAGCGCGTCAGTAGAACGACGCTTCAGCGTCACCGGAAATGTATTTTTAAGGAAGCGGGAAACATAACTGATGAAAACTTCGACAGGCAGCTGCTGCTTAAGGGCTACGACTACTAAAAGGAAAACAATAAACCAGGAAACAAAAACAGTTGTGAATTTGGTCTTCAAAGTAACGTGAAAAGTAACTCGTTACTTTTGAGGTAACTCACGCGTTCCTTTTGAGAATCGGTAACGAGTAACGTATTTAGTTACTTTTTGAGCGAGTAACGAGTAACGGTATTTAGTTACTTTTTTGGGGTAACGTGTACATGTCTGCAAAAGAGCTAAGATTCGGGGCCAGAGCTGCCACTAGAACGATCACAGCACGTCGCGGAAGCCAAAGATCGGAGAGGGCGGCCATTGTGATGCCGATGCCAATGAGACGTTCTTTATGTCTCTCTTGCTTTAATTAGTGTGAAACGTTTCGATTAGCTTTCCTTTACTTTTCTTTACTCTAAAAACATGAAAATATGTTAGCTTCATTTTGTTTTAAACGTTTATAATGAAAGAAAAATGTGAATATAATTCATTTGCATCACTTTTTAGGAAAATGAAATGTGAAAGCAGTTTTCATTTTGTTCGATTTTAACAGTGTCTCTTGACACACATCTTAACTGGGATTGTTTGGCCTATGTACCGTGTAACACCGGACAACTTAGTTGAGCTAAATGACAGTTGGGAGTTGCCAACGATCGTTGGCTTAATGACTGTTAAGAGCGCTAGCGGAACTAGGTATTACTAGCTGAGTAGTAGGAAAAGTGTACGTATTCGCACAGTAGAAGTGTCGATGTTAGAAACTAGATACCCAGATATCGGAAACATATCGTAGATAGGATCTACGTCAGAAACAAGATATGGGATATCGGAAATGTTGACAGATTCGTACACCGACCAATCATAGCACAGGAGGGCGGGGGCCAAACTCGATTCGACCAATCGCAGTGCAGGAGGGCGGGGTTTCTTCCCCCTCTTCCATCCCATTGGCCAATGAGGGGCCGTGGGCATTGATAGCCACGCCCACAGCGATCACTGACATAGAAGGCCGCGTCAACAGGCCATTGGCCGGTGACCAATCGAAGCTCGTCCCCGCCCCCGTGTACACGATCACCCCAATAACCAATTTATACTAAAACATGTGTTTCCGATGAAAACGTCAGTTTCTGATATCGATACGTTTCCGATATCCGGGTATCTCCGGGAATCTAGTTTCTGACATTGATCCTTTTCGGATATCGAATTGGCTGAGTGGTCAGGCGCTGCTAGGTCTGACGTAGGATCGCGCGACCAATTAGTTAATCCTATCTTATCCTATTCAGTTATCTCAATTAAATATCAGAAACAAGTTATCAGAAACATCTGTTTCTGATATCTTTAAAAAATTTTGTTTTTCGATAATCGATAATGTCATCAATCAATAAATTTATCATTGATATATGAGCGATCATCGGACGATAGTGGTTCAACGGCCAATGGATAGATCCATTGCTAGTCGTCAACCGATCGTCTGGCATCAAATAGCTGCCATCGTGCTTTTCGTTCCACTCACCTACATTATTGCCTGCGGGCTTGCCTCGTCTCAACCGAAGCAGTAGGACCACTGTACACTCGAGACAAGTTTGACGGAAGACATCAAAGTTCATCGATGTTCAGACTCTGTTTTGGCAATACGGTCATGGATGAAAGTGTACTATCCGGAGAAAATCGGCGTAAATTTAGACAAAAAGCAGACTCGCAACCTAAAACAATATCTTAACGAGGCAGACGCTTACCTCTTGCGGAAACATGACATACAGTGCGAAGACACTTGCAATATATGTGAGTCGATGGATCTACGTCAGTGTCCATTTAATGTGTATCAAATGAGACGATTGGTAGGAGGAAACCCCTCAATGTATGGGATCAATTTAGATCATGAGGCAACTTCGCGCCTCTTGAACTTTTTTAATAAAAGATAATAAAACACGATACGTGTGTGTCCGTGTGTGTGTCTCATACAAATCTGCAGAGTCTACTGAAAAGACTCAATGAAGTGTGAATAACATGCTCGCATACATTCTTAATTTGTTTGTTTATTCTTCAAAATCACATGCCCTAACCCAACTGTTGTGAGGGGAATCGTAGCCTCCATTTCACGAAATACTGGAGATCCGGCGCACGTCATTTTCTTAAAATCTTCTCGATGACCCAAGTCTTGTTTTCAGAAATGGAAACACACAGCAACTCCGCTTCACAGAAAGAACCGAGAAAGAGCTATTTTCTCAATATGGCGACGAGGTAATATATTGTGGGAATATCTAGCCAGATTCTGTCGACGATAAATACCTCATCTGCAAAGGGCTGTTTGTAATTTTCTATAAGAATTCGTCCTTCTTGGAATATGCACACATAATTACCTATTCAAAATGTCAGTTTCTTGGGTGGTCCCGACGGAGGAGGGAAAAGATGAAGAAATAAATCGATCTGATTCTTCTCGGTGACGTCGGCGGGTCGAGCACTCAGCGCACTGTGGTTGATCCGGTCTTGTCTTCGTCTAGGGAAACGCGCTGCAGTTCTGCGTCGTAAAAAGAGCCGGCGCTTCTCTTACCATGTCGACTAGGGGATAGGTATAGACCCGTTGCTCTCGGGCAGGCGGCGCGAGCGCGTCCGCAAAACGCGATCATGCTATGCTGGCAGCACTATCCAGGCGGCGCTGGAACGTTCGATTTTTCCATAGAGTTATTACAATAAACGCTAGAGGCTCAGCTGGCGCTAGTGTGCTGTTGCATTTTGAAGCAGACAGCAAGCAGTCTAAATTTGACTTCCGGTAATGTATTCCTATGGGAAAAAGCGAGTGCATTTTCTCTCTGCGCTCGATTATAAGAGCAAATATCACGAATAACTTGTACGTACTAGGCACATTGGAACATTTCTCAGTCACACGGATGAAATAAATGGTCAGTTACGGCGTTTTTCTTTCAAATTCATCGCATTAAAAACGGTGCTAAAACGGCTTCGTACGTGCATTTTTGTGCACTGTCGGACACTGTTAGCGCGAGCACGGCGTCGACGCTTTCCAACATGGGGGATATACGTGCCAAACGAGCGAAGGACATGTAGAAAACCGAGAGAGACGGCAAGAACTACGCAGTAACACTGGATAAGTAATTCCTTGTGCTTGCAGACGATCAAAATAAATTGAAAGTCACGTAATATAGTCAGATTTGCAATAAATAAGTACTGTGAAGATGCTTGTTCTGGGTTCAAATGGTTCAAAGCATCACCCGCACGCTCCAAATCTTTGCAAATAAGGGGAGCCAGAGAGCAGGTGCCCGATAAAAACTGCCCGACATGGGAAATAATAAAAAGACGTACCTTTCGTAGCTCACGTGCTTTATTTTTTTGAGTTCGAATGTTTCTTTAACCGATCGTAAAGATGCGCACGACGGAGTAATTTTCACCCAATGACAGGACGGGTATATTAGCAATATATAAGCACCACCGAAATGCTAGCGAACCTGAACACACACTACATTCCTTTCGATCGTTAGTTTGCTTAGAATCGTCGCTCGTTTTCACATACCTTCCTTGAAACAGGGGTTTGGGCCTGAAATAGAGCGAAGTTTAACATCGCTCAGTGGTAAAGAAAAATGCTGTAACTAAAGCAATTACACTTTCACAATACCAATAAAGGTACATACTATCCGTTACAACCGATATGACAAAAGTTATTCGTGTTATTTTCCGGCGAAGAGACAAAATTCACGCGCGTTTTCCCATAGGAATACACAGGGAGGCTGGAAATGTAGACTGCATGCTGTCTGCTTCAATTTGCAACCGGAAGTCCCGTAGACACTAGCGCCAGCTGAGCCTCTAGCGTTTATTGTAATAACTCTATGGATTTTTCCCGTGCCACGTTCGAATGCAAGCATCTGTCAGCATCTGTAGACGCGCGATAACAAAACGTCTGAAACAAGAAAAACTAAAATAAAAATATTTATACAGCTCGAGGCCTTAGCGTCCCATTCAGGTTTATTATTTTATTGCGTTTTTCATAGCTTCTGTGAGCCCGTAGGTTTCACTTTACGTGATAGCGAATCCGAAGCTACTTGCAAAAACAAGTTTTCCTGAACGATGATCGCACTGCACGAGCTCGGAGCTCACTCTTGTAGCCTCTGCTACACTGGCACTTATACTCTGTTTCACACTTAGCGTGCAACGCTGTCAAACCTACTGGCGCGAGCATGCGGCTGATCTCGTTGATCATTAGCACGCCTGCTCGCGCGAATGAAACCATAGACAAAGCCACGCGCTCGCGCCAGTAGCTTTGGCAGCGTTGCATATTAAGTATGAAACGGAGTATAGAATGGAACGGAGTATATAAAACTGTAGTGGGGGAGCGTGATGACGCACGTTCAAAATGCGAGCCAAATATTCTATTTTGCTCGCCTGGAGCGCTGCTCCAAACTTGAGAGCTATCAGGCCTCACCTAATCGAATTCGGTCCCCGACAAACACCTCGTGCGTGAACGACAGGTTGTACTTCTTCAAAAAAACGTGACGGTCTTTCGAGATTTGCACGTACTCACCCACGTGAAATTTAGGTATTTTCACCCATCCGGGATCGGGGAACAAGTGAAAGAAAAATTCGGTCTTGTTCTCTTGAGCAACATCGACCGGCATACGTGCTTTTGCCCGATTTAGAGGAGCCAACCATCGTGGTTGTCGTCGGCATCTGGAATTTAAATTTGTCCAGGTCCGAAGATATGTTGACCTCAACTGCGCTTGTCCACAAATGAAAGGAAGATATCACAGACGTGTTTCAACGTAATCGCGATGTATATGCAAAAATAAAAATAAGCGGGGTTCTGCAAAGTCGGAACAGACCGCGTGATACGAGACCGCCAAGAAGGAAGAAGTCGAGACAGCTCTGGAAATATTTCGACAACTCGAGATGTGATAGCCTTTTTTAATGCGAATAGCATTCTTTGGCTACTTCACGCACTTTTCGTCTATGTATCTATTTATCTATCTATCTATCTATCTGTCTATCTAACCTCTTAGGCCGCGAGTCGATAAATAAACAAAAAAGACCGGCGCCGGCTGGGATTCGAACCGTTGACCCTTTGATCAGCAGGCAGACGCGCTAACCACAGAGCTATGAAGGCAGTCATTCAACGCACTCTAAACGGTTGTTTATATCTTTACCATAGGACGCGCTTTACAGCGCTGTCACAGCTACCGGTGCGCGCGTTCCATGCACGAGGGCTCAATCCGCTCGTGAGGCTGAGCACGGCCGCTAGCTCACCCTCTCCCGCGCTCGGGAGAGGGTGATGTAGCGGCCGTGCTCAGCCTCACGAGAGCGGAATGAGCCCTCGTGCATGGAACGCGCGCGCACCGGTAGCTGTGACAGCGCTGTAAAGCGCGTCCTATGGTAAAGATATAAACAACCGTTTAGAGTACCGTTGGTTGAGACTAGCTGAGACGCCAGAAAGTCTGGTCGGTACCATTTTGAGTGTTTGTACGTATGGCGCGTGCTTTGCTCGCCTTCCTAAGTGACACAAACGCACGTGCTGGGCTGCGGAGATCGTGCGCAGGGCTGTGAAAGTGTCAACAAATTTAGAATCGCCTCAAGAGTGGGCTGGCGTATCTAGAGTGTGCCGGCCACCTGACGAACGCGCATAACTCCGCACCGTTTGATGCTATTCGCATTAACGTAGATAATCATTCCCAAAGGATGGGTTCTGCTGATTTTTTCATATGCAATTCAATACGCTGTTTTGACCCTCCGCTTGCTGGCTCTTTTTTTTTTTTAGTCTCGTTTTTCTTCTCACATATAGAAATTAGTGACGCACGCGTTGATTTCACAACGAGACGTCATCTTGTAGGCCGCTTGGTATAGATGCTATAAATTCTTGTAGGTTAGCCGTAAGCTAACCTAAGAGCTCTACGTTAAAAATCTCGATCAACAAACTGTCTACAAAATCACACAGTGGACTATCGCTTGTAAGTTGTGCGAAAACAAGAGTGTTGTCGTGGAGAAAATAGGGCTCAACCCGTTTGAAAGCAAGTGCTTTATAGACTATGGCGGCGTTACAACTCTTCCTTTCGAACATTGGAGACTTTTGACACGCTCTACCCAAGGAGACGCAAGCTAATATGCAACTTTGTTAAGTGTTTCCTCTTTTTTTCTCATTGGAGACTGAGTAATTTATTTGTTAACGGGGGGTAAATATTGTGTAAAGAGACATTTTATGATTTTCATGTTGCGCGATCTTTTTTTTCGTTTTTTTCGCCTACTGCAAATATTTGTATAATAAGAGAATTGTGATTGCTTTAGTTAAACCTTGCTTGAAAGTCAAGGTGAGTTTCAAGTTTGACATGAAGATTGGGCACAGACTCTGCTCTTCCCTGTCCGGAGTCAAAGCGGAATAGAACAGAAAATATTATTTTGAAAGGGCACCTTCAGAGTAGGGAACGTCTTTTCGATTGTGTCAGTGTTTGAAGCTCATATAGGCCTTCATATGCAGACCTTAAGCAAAATCAAACTGCTACGTCTGTTGACATACACCCATGTCCAGGACTGCTGTTTTCAAGTTGAAGTGCTCGAGCTGGAAGGGGTCGTGCTCGCGACTCCTTTGAAACGCCTCGCTCTTAATGAAAGCGACGAGGACTTTTGACGGCACCCGACGCGGATAGAGATCGTCGAGGACATTGTGCGACACACCGGGAGAAACGGTTCTGGTTTTGATCTCCACCCCACGTAGTAGATAAGTCGCGGCAGAGGACTGCAGACGTCTTTCGATGCCCACAAAGACCCTCCGGGCCGCTTGCACGCGTCGATTGTATAGATCACAATACAAGGAATTTGGACGACGTGTTTTGGGGGAACCATCGAAGCTGCCAAGAGCCTGAAATCTTCGGTATTTTGCCGCAGCCCGATGCGAATGTCCACCCCGTTCAAGAGAATTTTGTCCTGGTGACATATGTTCGTCATAAGAGGATAAACTCTAGGCCGGTTGACGTACATTACACAGGAGAGCCAGACCGAATTTTAGCGCGCAGCTCTTACACGCCCGTTTCCGGCTTGAGCGGCGCCGCCATCGCCGTAACCGCGTGTTGCATTATGGGATGTTTCCCATAATTACGTCACACGTGACGTCACGTTTGACGTCACGTGCGCAAAAATTTTGCCGCTAAATGTTCCCGCTAAATTTGGCGGAAAAATTTCCCAGCTAAGTTTAGGGTGAAAATTTTACACTCGTAACGTCACACGTGACGTGACGTGTGACCTCACATGACGCACTGAGCCTCGGACAACTTTTCCGCTAAATTTAGCGGAAAAATTTCCCAGTTAGATTTAGAGAATATTTTCCGCAAAATTACCCTCGTGACGTCAAACGTGACGTAACGTGTCAGGTCAGATGTGACGTGACGTCTGACATCACGGGGTAAAATTTATCAGAAAAAATTTCCCCGTTAAACTTAGCGGAAAAATGCTCTCGCTAAATTTAGCGCCAAAATTTCCCACAAAATTCAGCTGGAGAATTTTTCCTCGTGACGTCACATTTGACCCTTCTCTCCGTAACCCCTCCTCCTCCTCTTCAAGAGCTGCGCTCTAATTTGGCATTACAGAGGATTGTAAACCTCTTTCATTTTCCTTCGTTCACTTGTTTCCCGATCCCGGACCGGTTAAAATACCTAAATTTCACATGGGTGAGTAATGCACATCTCGAAAGACCGTTAAGATCGTTTGAAGAAGTACAAGCAGTCGTTCACAGCATGGGTGTTCATTGTGGACCGAATTCAATTAGGTGTGCCAATACCTATCACCTAGTCGATATTGTGAGAAAAGAGCTCGTTGCAACGTGTTTTTTATTCCCCTAAACAAGTCCTGGATCATCGAGAAGATTGTGAGGAGGCTACGATTCCTCTCACAGTAGTTGGGTTAGGGCAGGTGATTTTTAAAAATGAACAAACATTAAAAATGTATGCAATCATGTTCTTCACATTGCATTGAGTCTTTTCAATAGACTCTGCAGATTTTGTTTGAGACACACACATATACAGACACACGTAGCGTGTTTCATTACTCCTCATTAAGAAAACTCCAAGATACGCGAAGTTGCCTCGTGATCTAAATTTATCCCATACATTAAGGTGTTTCCTCCGCACAATCATTTCATTTGATACACATTGAATGGACACTGACGGAGATACATCGACTCACTTGTATTGGTGGTGTATTCACACTGTAAGTCATGCTCCCGCAAGACATGAACGTCTGCCTCGTTAAGTCATTGCTTGAGGTTGGGAGTCTGCACGGAAATATATATATATATATATATATATATATATATATATATATATATATATATATATATATATATATATATATATATATATATATATATATATATATATATATATATATATATATACTATACGGGCATGGTGGCATATATTACCACCATGCCCGTTGTATATATGTGGAAACCATAAATATTCCGACACTGCCTCTATCCAAACATCTCGCACTCCCGAAACACTCATTTGATAAATTGTCAGTGACGCTCCTAGAATCTGGATTTAAATCAAATCGCGAACGCGAACAGCGTGAATTTTACCTAATTTACCGATTCACCACAATTAAACAAGAAATAAATGAAAGCCCCGGTACTCTGACATCGTTTAAAATGCTAACCGACGAATAGCAACAGCAATCAGGGGACATTCTTTCAGATCCCAGACCTTATTGTTAGCAGTGGTACTGTGTTTGTGGCCGGAACTGGACAATCAACTTTTCTCTTTTATTTCCAGGTTTTGATATTCATTTTTTTTTCCTTTTATTTTTAGGTTTAACATTGGTCCCTTCCAGGTCTGACTCATGCATGCCCCATAAAACAACACAAATGACCGTGCCGTTTTTTTTTTTTTTGAGACAGTAGTTTAGATTGCGCGTGTACCTTTCGTCTATTGTACGTTATCGTCAAGGTCACCCCTGCCCGCCCGGACACAAAGCCACCCTGTGCCCTCTCTCAAGAGGCTACAACCGTTATCCCGCCGTCCTTGAATCTTGGCCCCGACCGTCAAGCTTCTTGACCCGGATACGAACTGCCCTACGCTTCCCTCTCACGAAAGCTCTAACCGTGACCCCGCTGAAATTTGGACCCGACCGTAGCATTGTATAAACGTTTGCCCATCTGGAACTCTTCCTACGCTTCTTTGGAAACTCCAACCGTCATCCCGCCGTTTTTTGAAACTTGGACTCGACCGTAGCATTGTATAAATACCACCCGCGTTCATCTGTAAAAGTTCTTCCTGACGAAGGCCGCACTCCGGCCGAAACGTCGAAGAATAAACCGTCCGTTGTTGCTGCTTTCATCACGGGTTTTGCTTTTCTTCTCCTCCACACCAATCAACTTACGTTGATTGGTGTGGAGGAGCCGCACAAATGACGCGATTAATCGCACTACTCGCGGCATCTTGTGGAAATATCAGCAACTGCTTCAAACTGGACATGACGGCATCCAGCGGCGTGTCCCCACACTTTTTTGCGCGACACAAGGAACGATAAGAAGGGAGTAGGCACTGACAAGCGCTTGTCCGTGTCTTCTCCCTTATGATTGTCCTTTGTGTCGCGCAAAAACTTGTAGACTGCATCTTAAACCAACTAGGCCAACAACAAGTTTTAATTAAGCGACACCTTGTGGGAATATCACGAACTATACCAAATTGCACATGGCGACATCCAGCGGCATGTCCCGACACTTTCCCACTAGTGTATTTCAAGCGACACCTTGTGGAAATATCACCAAATATTTCAAATTTCACATAGTGCCATACAGCGGCGTGTCCCCATACTTTCCCACGAGTATATCCCAAGCGCCTTCTTGCAGGAGTATCACCAACTACTATATGAACTTGACATAGCGTAACAAGGAGGCGAATCCTCCCACTTCCCTTGACTGTACACGACGTCTAAGCAGGAGAGACACTTGTATTCATGGCGGAGAGGTACCGCGTCGGGGGACTGAAGGAAAGGTCGCTGGTTCGACGCCAGCCGACGGACAAGAGCTAATAGACCATTTGCTATATTACCCAAGCATCAAGGAGAATGCAGAGATTGGTGTTCCACGCGCCACACGCGCACATCTTCTCCGTATAAAAGATTCGAAGTAAATAACCAAAATAAAGCGTAGACGAACGCGCGTGCAAGATGCCATTTGTTTTAGGTATTTGCTTTAGAAAATTTACTACTGCTGAGGCCAGCACGTGCGGCGCGAGGAACACCAATCCCTCCATTCTCCTTGATGCTTGGGTATACTTCGTTTCAGGTTGGGTCCAGACGCAGGCGATGCTACAAGCGCGAGCTCCGGGCTTTCAGCGTCCCTGCCAAGCACGCGCGCTCGTGCAATGCAAGCACTGTTCAGGGCCACACGCTCGCGCTCGTAGCATCGGCTGCGTCTGGACCCAAGCTGAAACGAAGTATAATATAGCAATATAGGTCTATAGGGTGTATTCACTGGCGGCCATATCTGTGTGCGCTAATGCTGAGCACGTGCTGATGTCTAACTTCCACAGTTATTTTGCAACGTGCACCCCGCACCATCAAGATTGCCGGTCTTGACAGCCTATCAATGTGAGCTCGTTCTGAGCATGCGCTCTAAACAGTGACCTCAAATATGGCGGCCAGTGAATACCCCCTATAGTGGGGACGTCACAGACATTGGCGACAAGCAATGGATCTATCCATGCTAGGCGCCAAGCAATGGATCTATCTATCCATTGACCGGAGATCGACAAACGTCGGATGGTCGATCATCGGTCAATATTAAATTTAATAATCGATTATAAATTATCGAATGAATATCAATATTTTTTCAGGTATCACAAACAGATGTTTCTGATATCTGAATAGGTTAGAATAGCGCTCCTACGTCAGACGTAGGAGCGCTATTCTAACCTATTCAGGTTAGAATAGCAACAAGGTAGCCAATTAGACACCCGAATAGATAGGACCGATGTCAGAAACTAGATACCCGGATATCGGAAACATATGTTTTAGTATTGATTGGTTATTGGGGTGATCGTGCACGCTAGGGGCGGGGACGAGCTCCGATTGGTCACCGGCCAATGGCCTGTGGACGGGGCCTTCTAGGTCGGTGGGCGCGGGCATCGATGCCTAAGGCCTCTAATTGGTCACTGGGATGGGAGAGGGGAAGAAGCCACGCCCTCCTGCGCTGTGATTGGTCGGATCGGGTTTGACCCTGCCCTCCTGCGCTGTGATTCGTCTGTATGCGAATCTGTACACATTTCCGATATTCAGGTGTCTAGTTTCTGAAACCGATCCTATCAACGATATGTTTCCGATATCCGGGTATCTAGTTTCTGAGATGGATACCTCTATTGTGCGAATCTCTACACTTTTCCCAATACTTCACTGCTATCTAAACATCCACACGGTCAACTTTCCAGGACAAACTCCTTCTTCAGGTTAAGATAAGGGTTACCGAAGGATAATTGAAATCGCCGAAAGTTGTGTACAAAAAAAAAAAGAAAGTTGTTCGGTCCTGCTCCGCATGTTACGACGGAGCCGACTTTTACTGACCAGTGTGGCCACGTTTATTTACAGCGGCAAACATTATACAGAAGAAGACGCACTTGAGTTAAAAGCATGAACCCTCAACCCTTCTTGGGTTGAGGGTTCTCGCGCTTCTTTATTTATAGGTGTGCGAGGGATCCCCCTTTCTCCCTAAGCAGCACACACTCACCCCCGAATTCATAGATGTGACTTCAACTGAAGCCGAACTTCGACTTGCTCAAGTCCGCCTCAACACCAAGTTCGACTTGAAAACGCCCAAGCTGGCTTTTACGTTTCATAGACGCTCCCGCGAACTTCCTTCGTCAAGTCCCGTTCAAGTCGCGAGCGCTCGCGCTGCTTCCCGCCTGGGAGCGAGATTAGGTTGCAATTTTTCTCTTAAAAAGCGTTTCACACTTCAAAAAGAAGTTGCTTCTTAAAAATTGTTTCCTAGCATGTCTTTACGAAACGCAAATCGTCAAAGATGCTGTTTCGCAGGTTTCGAAACTAATGTCGTACGCGTTTTCTAGACAAATACGCTTTTCCGTCTAGCAACGTTGGCTCATTTGAGCGATGGCTCCTGGCGTGTTTGTTTTCGTTTCGCTCGTTGGCGTCCCTCGCTTGTGGACATATTTGGCGTCATGTGAGTTTCGACGTGTCCTTCATTATGAAAACTCGGGAGAATCTTGAACTAGGATTCACTGAAGACGAGAAACAAGTGCTTATCTGGGTTCAACAAGCATGAAAAGGTATTCGAGTGAGTGCCCGACTCCGGTGCCGCGTCCACAGGCCTCAACGAGAAAGTTTAAAATCCTCATAGGATCTTCCTACGGGACTCTAATAACGAAAAAGCACTTGGAACTCCCGATACGGAAGGAAAAGGACTACAAATTGAAGCGGTGCTCAAAGCAGGTAAGCGTTCTACAACATTTCCTCATTGCAAACTGTGCGGCGTAGTACTCTCGGACATGTAAACTGTAAACTATGCGGCCTGGCCTAAGCGCTCTTTCGGCTGTTTTATACGTTATTTTGTGATGCTTACATGTTTTTACAAAGGCTTGTTTTAATGAGCGCCCCTACATAAAGCGTTGGGCGCGGTGCCTGTACTTTCGGTGATCGAAACCAGGAAGTAGCTACCGGGCATCATTGTTTTCGCAGCTATGTTTACCTTGTCGGGCTTTCACAGGCAAAAACTCAGGCCCAGAAGATGTTGTGCATGAGGCAGTGGAACTGTCACTGATGTTTGGTGCGCAGAGGCGGGGTTGTTAACCTTCTGTAATCAAGAAAGCTCTTTTTAAAATTTTAATTTTTCTAATTTCTATTTGATCATTTCGGCTGTTAATAGTCTCGACGCTGCCACTCTCTCATTTGAATGGATTGAAGTCAAACCATTTTATATGATTTGCAGAAGTCTTGATCCTTTCTAAAGATGAAGTCCAGGAGCAGGAGTAGCACGTTAGAAAATATTAGCTTTGTGGTCACATATTGTATATTTCATATAAGTGCCTTACATAAACTTTTCCTCTTTTTTTCTTCTTTTAGGAGGGGAACTACTTTTTCAGCCAGTGAATGCGGTCTGGGCTGGACATAATTTCCAGGCAAGTAAATGAGCATGGTCATGTTGTGGCAGAGAATCATATGTGCCCCCTGTCCACAGCGAGTCAGTAGTCTGCTGCTGCAGCCAATGGTGCACTGGTAGGAAGGGGAATTCTCTGTTGAGCAGGAGGAAGACGAAGTAACGAGGGACATGAGTAAAGCGCTCAAGCTGTTGAATGCAGCTGCATGCTGTGGTGTCGTAAAAGGGCACTTTAGGGCTTAGGCGACTTCCTGTTAAATGTCTATCGAGCATTACAGGTCGGTACCCATTGTCTTCTCATAAATGAGTGACTATGATGCCTGGGAGCACCACATCAATGTCAGCAATGCTGCAAACGAGTGGACTAACAGCAGAAACATCTCTTCCCGCTGACGTGACTGCAGAAATTTGCTTTTATGGCCTACCGGCGTCTGGATGTGGAAGGCCGCTCATCGCTCTTCCGCCTCTGCGACCATATCTCAGAGCTGCAGTTGCTTCACTGATTGAAAAGTTGTGGCTGCCCAATTCTGCATGCGACACACTGTTCCAGAGATTGGTATGACATGTTTCAGTACGGCCAGACATTTTACCTGTTCATAAAAACATATGCTAGGCTGTTTCAAGACAACTGTGACACCCTGATCGTTTGTCGAGTTCAGCGACAACCGTCGGTTCGTCGCTGTACTCTTCAGTGCCGTGTTTATTTGGCTGCTCGAACATCTTTGGCTACGGCAGTAAATGCTCGCACCACTGTAATTATTTAACAGGAAGTCATTTATGACCCGAGCCGTTTTTGTATGACCATGGCCCTCCTCTCGTGTCCTCGTCACATTGTTTTTCTTCTGCGCCACACATCCATGAAGCTTGTGACACACTAGTTTGCATTCACAAGCTTACGACTCGCATGACGTCTAAGCTTGGAAATATATAAGCACCTTGGGAAGGCTGTTTAGTGACTATGAAGATTTGCATAAACTGGAAAACCTGATGACTGAATTAAGGTGGTTAGTTATTGAATTGTGAGTTTGTGCTTGTCTCTTCTCTCTCCTCTGTTCCTTTCTATTTGTGCACAAATTTAAACTGATGACTGAAATGCACTCAATGTGGACCACTGGGAGATAATTTGTTCACCAGCACAGCTGTTTCCTAGATATAAGCACAAGCTTGCACTCCTTCCATTTTCCTCAACTGCCAAATGTATGTGCAGCATTTGCTGAAGGTTTTACAAGCTTGGTCAGAATGATTTTTTTATAATTTAGCATCTCAAATATCCGTAAACAAAACTTGGAGTCTTTCAGGGCCTCTAGATGTGCAGTGCCACCTCCAGGAAATTATTTTGTGTTTGCCCGTCAGAGCCGCATGTTGGGATAAGTATCTAAATAAGCGGCTCTGGTCTGTATGTTTGTTTGTCAACAGCTTGAGCCATTCCCTTTTGCAGGTTTTATGTCGGCAGTGTTTTATGATGACAAGACAAACAAGGAGGCTAATGCACAGGTTGCAGCCATTTAAATTCTTTTATTTCGGAAGTGCGACAGCAATATTGAGGCTCATGCATTTCTGAGGGTGCAGTGAGTAATGAAACGGAAACAGAGGAAGCAGTACGTTCCACCATATTTTTAGCACAGGGTTCACATTAGTTCTAAACACAATCAAGAAAAGAAAGCGGATATTTTCACTGGGAAAAGAAACACGCAGGACACAGCATTCACAAGACATGCCACTTAGAAATGCAAGAATCAAAGATAAATATTAAAATAATTGTAAAATAATAAAAAAACATGATCCCATAATGAATTAGAAGATCACGAAAATGCAAACAAGACAAGGATGGAGGAAGGTACACACATGAAATGGATGGTCGCTTTGCATACTTTCCTTCATTTTTATCTTATTTCCACTGTTTTAGGTTTAGGTCATTGTGCCCAAACCCAAGCAAAGCATAAATCACATCATATTTATTTTCAGTTTAGCCATAAACATTAGTTAGACAAAGCATTTCAGTTAGGGATTATAGGAATGATTGTGATTAATGAACTGCGGCTCACTATGTGCCCAAAAGTTTGAAAATGTGCACACCGTGCAACGTACGTATTATCCCCATTTCATTGGTGCCACGTGGAAGGGCGTGGGGGGTCCTATACAGTACCCCTCCGGCTTTAGTCTGCTCGTTTTTCTACTCCTTTGAGGTGGCAGTTGCACTGATCTTCTCAACATTGCCCCCTGGCTGGCATGACTGGCAGAGCAGCAAGGATGGCTCGTTCTCCCTAGGTTACGTGATGCTGTGCACGCCGTGATCATTTCAACTACCCGAAGAGTATGGTGCCTGGAGCGCTTCTTCAAATGGTGTGTTTAGCGTCCTTTGCTGCCCGTACATCAAAAGTGGTCCCGAAGAGGCAACAAATGACGTCGCAGAAGCCGAAGTGTCATGCTGTTGCATGTCGCGATCCTGGCGGTTGACCATTGAAACGTGAAAGAGCAGCTGCGAGTACCACGAGCGAACGCGAGTGTCGCTGTCGTCACGGCGTCCCAACCACCGGCTGCTGGAGCTTCAGTGGACTGTCAAACTGGAGAGCGACCTGCAGCAGAACAGGCGTCTGCCACATCAACCACCGCTGCTGGGACACCGCCAGGATTGCGACCAGTGACAGCATGACACTTGTATGACGCACCGGGCAGAAATTGAGGGACCAATTTTTTGGACACTGTAGACACACCAATCGGAGATGCATTCCAGGCACCATACCTATACAGTACCACTCCGACTTCATTCTGCTTGTTTTTCTACCCCTTTCAGCTGGCAGTTGCACTGATCTTCTCAACATTGTCCCCCGGCTGGTAGGACTGACAGAGCAGCAAGGATGGCTCGTTTTCCCTAGGTTACGTGATGCTGTGCACGGAGTGATAATTTCAGCTACCCAACGAGGCATGGGGGTCGTCTTTTTCTTTCAGCAGTGTTGCGAGTCTTTATCTGGGCGGTGTTGTACCCGAATGAGTTAATAAATGTTACGAGTCAGAGAGAGACGATATATGATGTTTTGAAGAACTCGACAAATTATCATCCCAACATCTTCATTATGGAGGTTGCATGCAGATAATACGTGCATGGGTGTGAAGTTTAGTGCGAGTGGACAATCAGGAAAAAGGTCAACTCATTTTGTCTCGCCTTTATTGCAGTGGAAGAATTGTGATGCATTTTTTTCTTCACGAGGCAATAATATTTTGATTGTGGAGTGGACGCAAAAGTGTTGTGCCCTCGAATCAAGCTTGGTGCAAACCTGTGCATAATAATAAATATTTTAGAGCAAAAAAAAAAACTATACCGGTGGCTATTGTTTTATTAGATATTGTTTCGGGGAAAGTTGGTAAACACTCGCCTTAGCACAGTGCTAAACAATGCTTTCGGCACATCCATATGTGAAATGTTGCAGAATTACGGGCTTGAGTTGAGCTAGTTGGTGCATTACTAGGATAGGGCCAGCTTGAACTTGGGAGACGAGAAAACGTAAAAAACAGAGATAGAAGAAAGAGACAGAGATAGAGATACTGCTGGACTACCAACTATGGATTTAATGCTTCTTCCTCTTCTTGAACCTTAACTGTGTGCTTCTTCTTTTCTGCTCATCCTTAGAGCGCCATACAATCCAAGGATGAAATAAAATGAAATTAAATGAAATGAGAGCCACATGCATTCCACATACAAACCCAGATTGACATCTCCAGCAGTGCGTGACACACCTCTAATACTGTTTTTCTTTTGAGGTGAGCTTTAGCAGGACGTGGCACACCGCAAGTACTGCTTTTCTTTTGTGGTGAGCTTGATGGATGGCACGCTGACGCATGTCTCTTCGTTTTCTTCGATGGCCATGGTCTCCAGCATCTCTCGTGCATACGGGTTTTTGTTTGTTCCGAGGATGGTAAGGCTGCTGAACGCTGCGCTGCATTTACAGCTGCGGCAATGAGCTGGTGGATGGCCCGCTGGAGTTCCCTTGAGAGATGCTGCGTGCACACGTGTCCTATCATTAATACACCTGCCAGTCTGGCCTATGTAGCATTAGCCACATGATAGGGGGATGTTATAAACAACCCCCGTTTCACACGGGGCATATTGTGTCCTATGAGAGATGTTGCACATTTTCATTTCGTTGGTGTGGCGGTTGACTTTGCGGCACATGGAGTACGCTTTGTTTGGTGCAGAGCACACGACCTTAATGCCCTGCCTTGCGGCTATCTTCTTTAATTTATGAGTAATCCCATGGATGTAGGGTATCACTGAGATCTGTTTTTGAGTTTTTGTAGACTCTCTTCCGTCTGTATCAGCTGATTTGTGCTTTAGTTTAGTGCAGATGTTTTCACACACACAAACCAGGAGACCGATCGGATACCCAGAATTACGCAGTCTGGAAATTTGCTTGTTGTAACTTTGCCCAATATTATGATTGCAGGATTTGTTTAAGGCCGATACAAGAGCAGTATTCGCAACACCTCGTTTTACTGTTTTTGAATGTCCGGATGTAAAAGGAAGAAATCCTTTGCTTGACCTTGGTTCGTATTTCCAACACACGTGTATTTCATTAAATTCTAGTGTGAGGTCCAGGAACTTGATGGACCTATCAACGGGTAGTTCATGGGTGAATGCCAACTCTGGGCAGCTTTTTTGGAAGCATTGTAAAACAGCTTCTTTGCATCTGTTGTTTTGAGCATCTACCTACGTTGTAGTAAGAATTAAGAAGTCATCAACATACCTGAAGATGGCTGTAATTCTGTCATCATTCAGGTTTTTCTGGATGGTTCTGCCACATGCTGCAAGGAACAGATCGCACAGTTGTGGCATCTCTCAAGGGAACTACAGCGGGCCATCTACCAGCTCATTGCCGCAGCTGTAAATGCAGCGCAGCGTTCAGCAGCCTTACCATCCTCGGAACAAACAAAAACCCGTATGCACGAGAGATGCTGGAGACCATGGCCATCGAAGAAAACGAAGAGACATGCGTCAGCGTGCCATCCATCAAGCTCACCACAAAAGAAAAACAGTACTTGCGGTGTGCCACGTCCTGCTAAAGCTCACCTCAAAAGAAAAACAGTATTAGAGGTGTGTCACGCACTGCTGGAGATGTCAATCTGGGTTTGTATGTGGAATGCATGTGGCTCTCATTTCATTTAATTTTCATTTTATTTCATCCTTGGATTGTATGGCGCTCTAAGGATGCGCAGAAAAGAAGCACACAGTTAAGGTTCAAGAAGAGGTAGAAGCATTAAATCCATAGTTGGTAGTCCAGCAGTATCTCTATCTCTGTCTCTTTCTTCTATCTCTGTTTTTTACGTTTTCTCGTCTCCCAAGTTCGAGCTGGCCCTATCCTAGTTATGTTGCAGAAATCTTAAGAAAAAAAGACATGCTTTCTTTCAGCAAAGCCTTTCGACAAACTTTAAGTGAGATGTAATTCGATAAGTATAATGTTTTGTGGTGAACAGCTAGTGAACAAATACAGTAATAAAACAATATGTCAAAACTTGTTGAAAAAATAATTGTTGAAATGTGTGGCATCTGTAAAATGCAGAATCTGTACATGGATCAGAGTGAGTTTTCAGCAGCTATATGACTAATTTTGTTCTAAACAGCCATTTGACCATTCAGAGATCACTTGAGAAGTTGAAATACATGGCAGCACCAAACTAGAAAGCATTCCTGATTTCCCATATTTATTTTACTGACGCAAGGGGCAAGTACATACTACACGTCATTTTTTTAAAACAAGTAATCCAGCACAAACAACACAAAAGTGGGAATAACTGCTACAATAAAGTTGAGATTTGGGCCAGTTGGTTCATTGCAAATAAAAAGCGCCGAAAAAATAAAGGAACAGACGAACGGAAACAGGACAAGGCGGCTTGTCCTGTTTCCATTTGTCTGTGTCCCTGTATTTTTCCGGCGCTTTTTGTTTTTAACAACTGCTAGTATGCATACACGGAACGTTACATATTAGGGGTCAGGAGCTTGCATCAGTAAACGTGCGTGCACACCAACACATCCGTGCTCAGGTTCTCGCCCGAAGCTCTGGAGGCTTGTTTATTTTCGGTAAAAGGGGGAACCCACCTGATAATTAATGCAGGCAACTGCTTTGAAGTTCTCATAGATGTCTGCATAATCGCCACCGGGGCCCGGGCTCTTGATACACGCGTGCGTGAACCCGGTTACTAGAAGGAGGCGGATGATTTCGGGAGCGCCGGGGAAGTGGACGAGTCCGAGCGACAGATGCCTTACGGTGAGACGCGTCACTCTCCCGACTGCACCGCACGCCGTCCGTTGTGAAATGTTGACAGCTAGAAACATCCTGCCAGCAAAAGTCGCAGCGTGACGAGCAACTGTAGCTTGGGTATCAGCGGCAGCCGCCTGTTGTCGCCGTTCGGATCAGGCGGTCAAGTCGCGGCCGAGCAGCTCCGCGCCGTTGCCGTTCGTTGTCGCACATCCCGGTGGGATGCATTCGATCACGGAGGAATGGCCGCTTCTCTCGGCGAAAAATACCCGTCACCGAGGGCAACACCGTAATTACAGGACACAAATATTGAACGCGGCGATCCCATATGCGTCAACACACCAGCAAGCCGCCAGGTTGAAATGACTACGAAGTCGCGTTCAAGGTAGGTCCAACCCAGTCTTGAAATTTGGGCACTTGAAGTTCGCTTCAAGCTCCGTTCAAGATCGGTTCAAGTTAAGGTGCGTTTATGAAGCGCGCTTGCTCGTCGCAAGACGGACTTGAGCAAGTTGAAGCTCGACTTCAGAGCAAGTCACATCTATGAATTCGGGGGTCAGTCCCCGAGGTTACGGAAGTAATGACCTACACACCCCAGTCCACAGCACTGAGCACTCGCGGCCTACGTGACCGGACACAGCACATCATGAGCGCGGACGTGAGTAAGCTCCGGTGCCTGATGGCGGGGTGCGCTCACGTGTCCTATACCACGGTAGAGTACATGCTCAGACCCAGGTGCATTTTGAGTGCCTACGTGAGCCGGCACCAGTTCCTCATGGCGCGCTCTGTTCAAGTATAAGATTCCATGCCATGCGTACCGAAAGTACAAAAGAGTGCCGACTGCGTCATGCACGGCTTGTAATACAATACTCCGCGTGAAACGTAACACGGCACCCCGCGAGAAACGCCCTCGTCAAAAAACGTAGTTTCTAGAATACCGCCCGACCGCACTCTTGCAGAGCGTTCAAGTGCCGCCCGACGGTACTTCACTCACGCGTTCAAGTGTCGTCCGAAAGTCTCGTATAAAACGAATTGTCAAAACGAAATTTTCTAAGCGGTAGCGTAGTTTAGTGGTAAGATCTCTGCCTCATACGCAAGCGGTCCCGGATGCGATACACAGTGCAAGCTTACTTTTTTTTCTTGAACATTTTGTTTTGTCGATGCATTTGGCGATATTTACGAGATATCTTTTTTACGGTTAACACAAAAAAAAAATGTTGACAAAACTGCGCTGAACAAAATGGTATGGGACTTCTTTTCCTGATGTGCATGGGAGACGGCGGGGCTTGGGTTGCCGGCTGGACGCCGCGAAGCGGTGTGTACGACGGAGCCAAGTGGGTTAATAGTTTTCTAATTAGCAGCCGCATACTGTCGCCGCAAAGCGTCATGAACGCAGGCCGGGGGGGGGGGGGGGGGCGGGGGTGTTAACGAGTTCCTCAGTGATACACGCGCCGTCAATCTCTCTTTCGGACGGCACTTGTAGGCGCGGGGGAGTGCCGTCGGAGGGCACTGTAGACACTGCTCTCAAACAACCCATAGAAGAGAGCTCGATCGAGTAAAAGGAAAGCTGCCATGAATAAAATTTGTACCCCGCGCCCTTCAGTGGAGTAAAGGAATCACCCACGAAGCGTACACAAAGAGCACACACACACAAATAATAAACCTCCAAACTTGACACAGACAATACAATTACTTGTTGATTAAAATAAATAGACAATAGACATATCTCATTAAGCATTCCGTGCATGCGTGACGCCGCAATAACTATAGTCATAGCCTCTTCTATACTCCCAAAGCCTGGCAGTTCAACGACGGAACCATAGAGTGCCCGGTCGCAGATTTGGAGTGCGAAAATCTGGTAGCACAGAGCATCAAAGAGTCATTTCGTGGGGAACCTAGACCTCAGCTCACAACTTTTTCAGCCGCGAGGACCTGAAACACACTTGCTCGCTCGGGGAGAAGCGTGTTTCGTCGCTTCGCCGCAGCGGGGCGCCAGTCACGTTGCTCTCTCCCCCCCCCCAATCCGTTGTCTGCCACTCCACCTTTTCTATTTCGGCGGCCACTTCTGGTGGTAATCCGCCAGGCTTTGTCAGTATATAGGACTAGGAGGCTATGCTGTAGTTCATAAGAGGCGGGCGCCAGTTCACGGGACAGCTCGTGCCGCCTCGTGCTCTGTTCGCGCAGACCCTCAGCGGGATGGTCGCGCGTGCAGAAAGACTAAAGTTCCCACGATGTATGAAGGCAGCGGTGGCGTAAAGAAACGATGTGGAATCGGTCTATTGCAAGCATGGTGACCCAAACTGTTGCTCCATACGCCCAAGCGCGTGGCACGTGTTTGACCACGTGAGAGGTGGCGGCGGCAAGGTGCCCTCCTACAATCGTGTGTACACAAGCAGTTCCTGGAAGCATATCACCTCGCGATCCACGTTCAACAGCCGTTGTTGGTTCACTATACCCTTTTAATACGAATAGCATTATTTGGATACTTCACGCACTTTTCGTCTATGTATCTATCTATCGATCTATCTGGCTATCTAACCTCTTACGCCGCGGGTCGATAAATAAATAAAAAAGACCGGCGCCGGCTGGGATTCGAACCGTTGACCCTTTGATCAGCAGGCAGACGCGCTAACCACAGAGCTATGAAGGCAGTCATTCAACGCACTCTAAACGGTTGTTTATATCTTTACCGTAGGACGCGCTTTACAGCGCTGTCACAGCTACCGGTGCGCGCGCGTTCCATGCACGAGGGCTCATTCCGCTCTCGTGAGGCTGAGCACGGCCGCTAGCTCACCCTCTCCCGCGCTCCGGAGAGGGTGATGTAGCGGCCGTGCTCAGCCTCACGAGAGCGGAACGAGCCCTCGTGCATGGAACGCGCGCACCGGTAGCTGTGACAGCGCTGTAAAGCGCGTCCTATGGTAAAGATATAAACAACCGTTTAGAGTACCGTTGGTTGAGACTAGCTGAGACGCCAGAAAGTCTGGTCGGTACCATTTTGAGTGTTTGTGCGTATGGCGCGTGCTTTGCTCGCCTTCCTAAGTGACACAAACGCACGTGCTGGGCTGCGGAGATCGTGCGCAGGGCTGTGAAAGTGTCAACAAATTTAGAATCGCCTCAAGAGTGGGCTGGCGTATCTAGAGTGTGCCGGCCACCTGAAGAACGCGCATAACTCCGCACCGTTTGATGCTATTCGCATTAACGTAGATAATCATTCCCAAAGGATGGGTTCTGCTGATTTTTTTACAAGTTCATCAAGCAACATTGTTGGTCGCCATTTCTTGCGCACGACGCGCGTGATTGGATCCGAGCCCTCTCCGAACGCTGACGCAACCCTCGCGTCCATCGCATGCTCAGAGCATGTGACCAAGTAATGGCGGACAGGCGATCTCACTGACTTTTGAAAAGGGCATATTATTCGTACAAGAAAAGTGTGTAGTGTCGTGCAACCACGGTCTTAGCGGCCAAACTTTTGTCCACCTATTTCCCCCACTGTGTCTGTGTTTCTCTTAAAGCATGTAACCAATTTCGCCTCTTTCTTAATTTTTTGGCTTGAATTAAAAAAAATATAATGATTCGTGTATTTAGTACAGAGTGGTGCAGTATCTTCCGAGAGACTCCTGAGGATGCAGTTCCACTTAGTCAACAATTATCGGGCTCTTGTACCTAGGCGTAGCATGTTACTTCTTCACAGGAGACCCAAAGGACAAAACGTGGTATATACACCTTGTTTGCAACTCCAGTTCAACGTGGAGGTAGAGAAATATAACCCTCACCACAAAGCACGTTCTGGCCCTAAGACGTAGTCCCCCTTCGTGCGCTACTGTGTATGATATTGGAGATATTGTTTAAAGAATATTAACTGCAGAAAAGGGCAGTGTACAGGAAGATTTGTTAGGGCCAGAGGTACGCCTTGTCTTGTTCATAACTTTTTTCCTGTACGTGGTGTCTTTTGGCATATTGTCACGAATGTAAAAGGATCGACCAGTGAAAAACTGAAAAAAAAGGTTTAATCGACGAACTTATGCCAGTAACAAGAGAAAGAAGTGGCGTCGAGAAAGCAGCAGCGATTGTCGAAGGCGGCAGCAGCGAGCTGCAGCGTGTCGCCGTGACAACTGGCTAGATCGAGAGTGCGAGAGTGAGTCAGCAAGGTCATGTTGGCCACCTTATCTATTAGACTGGGGGTAAAAATAAACACCAATGTTCTGTCCTCAGTCTTGTCGGGCATAGTGTGTGTGATGTACCGATTAATTGTTTATAATGCAGGAATATATTTATTTAACTGTTTAGGTTACAATCGGATAGAGCTACGAGAAGCGTCTTTTCTGGTTTGCGACCGCGCCCAGTTTCGAAAGACCAAGCGATTGTAACCTAAATAGTAAATAAATATAGCTTCGCATTATCCCAAATTAACCGGTACATCTCATTGGCGCCGAGGATGGGATCCACGCAACAAGGACGGATATAAGCAACTGAACGACATCGGAACAAAGGAGACAGCAGTAACTTGAGTGACTCCCCATGCATCTCAAATTTAAAGAATGCCTCTTATCGGGAAATGGAGGAATTCCATCAGAAATCGGAATCATGGTCTTCGTACATCGAAAGGATCGAAGTATTCTTCGCTGCGAACGATTACCTTGTTGGGTCATCCTGTCAGTCCGTTGGTCTGCAGAGGGTACAGAGGTTCGACGGTGGCTAGTTTGGCTTAGCCGAAGAATCTCTCGAGTCCGCTGGTCCATGAACGCTGATAGATTCTACGAAACATTTGGAAACCTCTTAATCATTACAAAAGTAGAGGTTGTCTCAGCGTACCAAATGTTGTAATCCGTGGCGACGATAACCCAGCGGTTCCCCGACGCCGACGCTGCAAGAAAGGTCCTCGTAGATCCATTCTGATCTGCTGAAATAAAGGAGTAGGAGGCGCAAACAAGTGCAGGTGTCCTGATGGCTTCGTTGGAGGTTTCTTGCGTCGTTGACAATTATAGCACGGTCCTATGTACTGGCGAACTGTCTTCTAAAGCTTCGACCACTGGTACTTCTCGCAAATTCGGGCCAGAAACAAAGAAGGACATGCGTCGAGAAAGTTGCAGCGAGAATCCAAGCCGGCAGTATTGATCATCGATATGTCGACACGACAGCTGGCTAGATCGAGAGTACGAGAGTGAGTCGACCAGGCCACCAGGCCACGCGGGCTTCTTATCTCTTACCCTCGGTATCTTGAATATTAGGTCTAAAATGTTGGAGCGTCGAACACTCAGGAGAGTGACTCGGCAAGGGAGAGTGACTCGGGGTAAGAGTAAACAAGACTGTACTAGAAGTACGGAGAAGCGTTTTCTCACGGCCATGCGCGCGATCAGACGATAAAAGTGGTAAAGAACCAAACTTGTACGACTTTGTCATGTTGATTATCGTCCTACATAAAAGGGGAATCAAAATAATAACGGTAAGATGGAGAGTATGGTTGACGGCCATAACGCCAGGGCAGCTGATAATAGAAAATAATCGAATACCGTTCGTAGGGCATCAGTTCTCGCTGCCCGTGGTCGCGTAGGAAACACAACAGTGTTTTGTTCAGAGCGAACATGGTGCGGCTTCGTTAACAAGTTTGGGCAATTAATTGCGATACTCTGTCAATGAAGTGCATGTCCAGCAAATATGCTACGCGTCTAGGTACGTAAATGCCTGCTCAAATATACAGCACATCGCCAAAACAGAAACGAGTAAAAGATTTAAATTTTACCCCTCGTTTCTATAATCATTTCTTTTTCTAAATGATTATTTTGATTTATCGTGGCCAAAACGAATGCTCTGTCTCACCGTGCTCTTACAAGTTTTCTGAATCCTTCGACACAAAATATTACGTTCACGTCTTCGTGATCGGCCTTCCGGTATTAGGCACCTGCTGGAGGAAACCACGCTGAATGTTTGAAGACACAAAGTTTCCCACAGGACCATATACATTCCTCATTTACCATACCCAGGGTTCATATAAGCTTAAAACTTGCCTTCGAGCAGTGAATAAAAAGGAAGCGGATATTTGGAGTGTTCAACGACTCTTAGATTTGCACATCTCGTGTGAATGCAAGAAAATATCTTCTCAAACAGCTGTCCGGTCACACATATAGACCAGCGCCAACTCAGAGCTCTACGGGGAGAAGGTGATTGAAAACGCGTCATCGGCGCATTGGAACGCCAGTCACAGGGCATCATCATCATGACGAGGCAGCCAAGCACGCACTGTCATTGGCCAAGGTCGAAGGGAATCAAAAGCACGTGGCGCACCTGGTAGGTGAACAAACGCACGAAACGAGCGGACGAACTTGCAGGCCGTATAGACACAGCGCTGGCTTCGCAGATTTGCACTGTAACGGCGTTCATCTGCCTGTGACCCGGCCTCTTTTTTTTTTTTTTGCTAACACGCACACTACAACGCTAACGCAGCGTTGAGTGAGTGTTGAGAGTAGCGATGATGCAGTGCTGACGTTGCGTTGTCTCACCGCACAGCTGCATGTATGAATTCCCTTTACACGTGTATCGGGCAAAAGATTTGGTTTTCGCTTCAAACATAATCGTACAACTGTTTGTAGACACGCCTTATGAATGTGCAAAGCATGTTTCCTTCAGACATGTGTACGTTGGCGACGCGTAGCGTTTGTTTGCGTCCCGCATTCCGGAATTTTGTCCTGCGGGAGAAGTACCCGGCATGTCCACAGTAGCCGCCATGAATTTCACCGCGGAGGTTTTAATCGGTGATGCTAAAAAATGCCTGCTCTTAAAAAAAAAAAGCATGAAGATTTAAAAAGGTTTCTAAAAAAAGAAGATATGGCCTGGCATGCCAAATCAGTGCCACTTTTGATTTGACAGGGCTGTACATTAGAACGGAAGCTGGGCTGAGTGCACATCGATGTCGCGACCTCCGCTTTCATTTTAAAGTTCCGTAGGACCAGGGCTATGCCCCGAATTCGTACCTTGTGGAGCAAGAGCTAGTGACATAGAAAAACACAAATGTAAAGCTTCGCCGAAAAAAAAAAAATCTGAAAGCGGCGAAACGTGAAGCACCTGCTGGGCGGGAAAGGCGGAATCGACGACGACTACGGGAATGAAAGAAAGCAACCTTGTCCTTGTCTTTTCCGCCGTTCATGCTGCTTTCCTTTAGCCTCGTAACTTTACCACCACGCTCTCTGTTGGCAAGACGCCGAGAGATGCTGAGAATCGACTCCACCGCCGCGACTCGCCACATCACACTCCTACAAATAACGTGACTCTATTAAATTAGGCCAGGTCACGTAACGAGGATGTCACCGGGCTAAAGGCCAAAGACCATGCGCGACGTTGCATCTTTTGAAATCATCCCAAGTAAAAAACAAATCTACATTAATACAGCCCTTCCCACCTCTTCCAAACTAGCAGGACGACCCTCTCCATATTGTAACACAATTTGTTATCTCCCAAGACAAGAAAACATTGTGGGTCTTGTGTGCACGAGCCACTTCAGATCACGCCACTGAATTATACACATAGATAACACACACCTACACCGGTTGTAGAATAAACGTCATATCACCACATCCTCTTCATACCATAAAAATGACCAATATTCTGAAGCCCGACTTAACGACTACCCTAAGACAACCCCAGCAGAACTCACAGCCATGTGACTTAATTGTGCTCACCGACACATTACAACATTCTAAGAATGAAAAGTCTCAGAGATCCCAAAGGAGCTCTGCAACAGTTGTAGCTCCTCGCCAATAAACTAAACCCCTAGCTAAAGCTGCTACCCAGCTTATACACAGCATATCTAACCAAGAAACTTCCACCAGTTTTTAATACATCCCATCGTGCTTAGGGATACCTCGGAACGCAATACGAATGCCTTTGCCAACGAAGCCGACGATAAAGCATCGTAGACACTAGATGTACACACTTGGAGGGGTGCACGGGCCATTATCTATAATGAGGCGCAATCCAATCCCCCTCGCCCTTAAACGAGCCACCAGCACCCCTGGTTTTAATAATCAAATTCTCGAGTCAGTGTCTTACATATAGTTGCGAGTTGACTTGGTAAGCACCTACGCTCCTCTGCTACACTTGCTCTCGCCTCTTCCAGCGATATTCTTCCGTATACTTTTCCCGACGCTGCGTAAATCGAGATCTACGCCGCATTCTTTGGGTACACGCCTTACACGACGACCCAGGGCGATAATCTCCACAAGAAGATTGCAGGCATCAACCTTAGCAGTCAGGACACCCAAAACCACTTCTCTGCCCAAAACAGGATAACGAGCGACGAGACTAAAATGCATTCCAGTCCGTTCTCAATTTTCTCGAGGCTACGGGCCTCTCATTACGGTTCTAAGCGTCCCTGACAGGCGAGAGTCTCCTTCCTCCTCTCAACCGCACTCGGCTTCTCGTTTCCTTAAAGGACCCCTATAAAAGTGGTCTTTGATTTCGTATCGAAAACGTGTTGACTTCTTGTTGACTCTACTTTCTTTTAACTTTGACTTCCTGTTGACATGGTCAGCAGAAAGTTTGTTGATTTTATGTTGAAACTTTTTTGATGATTTTATTCAACCTGAGTCAAAAGAAAAGCTGTTGACTTCCTTTAGACTTTGACTTCCTGTTGACATGGTCAACAAAAATTTTGTTCATTTTGTGTTGAAATCTTTTCTGATGTTGACTTGTGGACTTGTTGACTTTCTATTAACTTTACATTAATTTTTTTCTGTTGACTTCTTGTTGACAGTGTCATCAGAATGACTGTAGGCATTCAGTTTACTTCGCGTTAAAAATGTTCAGTTGACTCTTTGTAGCCAGTGTCAACAGAAAAACTACAGACTTTCTGTTGAATTTTTTTAACATAGTACACCTCGACTAGATGTCAAAAGTCGCTAAATTTCTCAATAGCCTCTGACAAGGTGAGAACGGTAGGGAGCAGCTTCAGTTGTCCTGCCTCAAGCGCGAGCCTACTACCCTTCCCGACGCTTCGACATTCGTGCACATCGAGTGCGCGCGTGCACTCAAAGCACGACGGAAGGCATGAGGAGCCTGCTAAAGGCAAGGCGTTTGAAAGTCACGCCCTGCTGTTCTGACTTTGTAAGTGACTATGTTGACTTTAATGACGATATTAAACTAGTCAACTAGTAAAGAAAAGCAAAAAAAAACTATTGCAAAGTGGAGAAACGGTCTTGACTCGCTTCGTCCTGAATGGTGCTATGCAGAGAAGTGATAACATTACTTCTAGGAGCCGTTTTTGGATGTTGTTTCAGCGACTCCGCTGAATTATTATTAGTTGTACCAATGCTTCTTAGTAAAAGATATCGGTCACGAACTTTGGAACTATGTTTTTCCTTTGACTGACGACTCCCAAGAAGGAGATCGGATACTTGGAAGCGTAATAAGTGCTGAGGTCGTCACCGGCCAAATGATTACCTTCAATATGTGGGCCATATGAGGATATGGAGCAGTTAACAGGACTGTTATTCAGGTGTTCAGTGCATCATACACTCTAAAAAAAAGGTATCACCTTACACCCTTTTGTCCCATATAATGCACCCCAACACTTCAATTCGGCTTACAGCGCACTATAATACATATATTTTTCTTTTGTGTGTGGATATCTGGTGTCTACAATGCGTTATCGTCGTTTTTTTTACTCGGGGGTGATTTTAAAAGATGCAACGTTATTTTCGAATGTGTAGTTGCGGGATGTATGTCGTACTTTCAGATATTACAGGGACACCATTTCCTAACAAAATCCAAAATAAAAAAAATCGCGTTTTTCTTTGCGTTATTTTTTGCAGCCAATTTGAAGCAGAGTGGAAAGCCATAGTAAGCTTCCAAAACTTGGTGAAATAAGTAGCTAAGCTGAAAAGATTTTTTTCATTTTAAACGGCTGTAATATTTTTATTGAAAAACTGTAGTTTTGCTATTGAGAAGCTGTAGCTTTTGTATTGAAAAGCTACAGAAAATGCATGTTTGACGCGACAGAAAGTCTTTAAACTTTTATTAAAAAGTGAGCCAATATTCAAAAGAAAGTCAATAAAGAAGCTAAAGAAGCTCAGATGAAAAGCTGTTGACATTTTATATCCTATGGTGACTTTTTTCAACAACCTTTCAACAGAAAAGCATCACAGTTATTTTTAAGGGGAACGCAATTCGATGTCCCAACTTGCCGTTGGGAGTGAGACGACAGACTTTTTCCTTCCCTCCCGTCCCCAGCCACCTCATAGGCATATTTGGTATGTGCGACGAAATAAAGATAGAACATTGCATTCTGCAAATAGTTAAAAAAAATGTAAAGAGGATGCAAAAACCAGAATGGGGGGCGGTATACCCTTGTACCCTAAATGTATTCTATTGGCGTGGCGACGGCAAAACTGTGCTTTCGACCATACTGGAAGTGACGACAATGAAGATGGCGGCGCCCTTGTAGAAAAGGCCTCTAAAGTCACTAGCAGTTTTACAAACGCAGAAAGTGGCAAGTACATAGCATTTTTTGATCGCTCCAATAAGATTTAGGCACTACCTGATAAAAAGGCCGAGAAAACAAATTTCGTCGAGACGAAATGCGCGAACATAATAAGCCAAGTACTCCGTTTCGTGAACTGTAGGGGACAACACAGCGTGCAAGTTCTTCTGATGGTTGCGCAGCCGTGCGTTTGTTTACTCTCCAGATGAGCCCGCATGCATTTGTTTTCCCCCGACCTCCACCAATCACGGCGCGCGCTGGGTTGCCTCGTCATTGTGAGTTTCCTGCGCTTTTTTTGTGGTGCCTTTGTGTTGGCGCGCCCCTTCCTTGCGTGCCAATGACACATTTTTGAACACTTGCTCGCCGTATAGCCTCTCGTAAAGTATTTTCCTCCTTCCTCTGCCTCGTTCAACTCAGTCACTTGGTTACTGTTACCCCGAAATAAAGTTTCCTGGTCGTTGAACAAAATTTTACTAACGGCATATCGCTTCGGAGAGCGAAAGTAAAGTAGCGTATGGGAAATCCGAAACGTGATTTTCGTTCGGAAGCTTCGGAAATAAGAGCGGACTGCTTTTTTGTTTCTTTTTTCTTCTCACTTTTGCAAAATATTTAGTTTTTTCCTGCCCGAAAGCCGCGGAAAATGGTTTGACGACGACGCGTTAGCAGTATTGACGGAAACCCGTTGCAATCCCTTAGCGAAAAAAGCATAGTGAGATTATGTTTGTAATAAATTTAATTGGCAGATTCCGAGTAAACTACAGATTTACGTTTACTGTATTCTTCGCCCATTATTGTCATACTTTTTAAAAACTCCAAGCAGCAAGGTTAGCACGCCTTGCATATACCTTTTAGTTTCCTTAAAGCTACTTAAAAATGTATAAAATAAATGTATTTAAAGTGTGCTGAAAGCAAAAGTGAATTTATGATGTGCGGAAATTTAAATTGAAAGTGAAGAAACCAGATTAAGCAAATATAAGATGAAGCTTATGGAAAGCAAACAGCCAGCAGTGGAACAAAAACCCAAGACTTTATGATTACATAAATCATAGAAAGTTATTTAGTACCGGCAGTTTTATTTACATAATTCCTCTTTTAATTTTTGGCCCAATATGGTTATTTCATCAATGAAGTTGCACTAAAGGCAGCCGTCCTAAAGGTCACAGATGTACCTTAAGACTATCCGTGGCACAGGGAGAGGTGTATGTGCCGATCGATGAAGTTCTATGACATGCAGTTCTATTAAATGCAAGTAAGAATGACAACGTTAAAAAAAACTTTATTCAAGAACACAAAAATATCCTGTTGAAAATGTACAGAATGTCAGCTTCCAGTCTGCCTTGAACTTCATGCAGGATCTAAAAACGTTGTGTCACGAAGAAATTTATAGAAAAACGGAACACCACTCGGAGCTGCCTTGAACTTTTAGAGCAGCTCTCGGGGTTCCAGCCCGCAGAGTACGCTAGTTGTCCTTCAGTGTCTTCAGTTGCATGGCTATTTTTGAGCGTTGAGTCTGCAAAGAAATCGGAAGGCACAAGGCAGTGCACTAGCCCCAGCATTTTTTAAACGTTGTGAGGTCGCTCTAGAATCGGGCTCGAAAACTGTGAGAAACTGAGCAGGGGTGTCACCCATTAGCCTTGGCGCCACCACACATTACTCCGTTCCACCTTCAGTCCAAGCGCTGTGGACGCCACGAGCTATCCTAGCCGATCCAGCGCCAGGAGAAAATCGCGTGACCTGCCGATTGTGCAGGGCGACAAAGGGAGTTCAAGGTCACACACTCTCTCAACGTTGGATTGGCTGGGATGGCTCCTAGCGTCCGCTGCGCTCGTACTGAAGGTGAAACAGAGTATAAGCGGCGTTTTTCCACAAGGCTCCTTCCTTTTTATATTTTGTGAGGATAAACTCTTTTGTACCTTGCACACATCCCTGTTCTCCACTCGTGCGGTGTTTGGGCAAGAGCGGAGCTAACAAAAAAGAAAATTTCTTTCTGCCAACAAAACGTAAAAATGAAAACGAGCATCTTGAAGAACGCCGCATGACGTTTAGGAAGGGCTAGGATTTATAGAAGACGCCTCTGCACGGCGCTTGCACACTAGAAGCCGGCAACAGGGCGAACATTCATTGAAAGACTGCGGGAAGGTATAATGTACTTACCATGAAAGCAGCAAACTCCAAACACGTAATCCGAGATCTCTGGTATATATAATATAACGCAGACACAAGTGAAGCTGCCTTAAACACTCAACGTTGTACGCGCAAGGGTAGCATAAGCCTATTTCAACTTCGAAGCCGGCACGGAATCCACACATTTCATGCAGGCACCGGCCACGACCTCGCCTTCCAGTGGATGCCCAACCCCTGCGGCATCGCTGGGAACCAGGACCTTGTCCAATGGCCAAGTTCGAACACGACGACCCAGAATTTTGACTGTCAAGCGTGGAGCCCTTCGAGGACGTGAAGCTTCTGGTGGCCCGGGCAGCCAAATCCAAGCATCCCGACGCGAGGTACGCGGCGGAAGACCGCCTCGCTAGGCAGCGGCAAGCCGTCATCCACCGCCTCCTAACAAGCAGTGCCTTGACCCCAGTGATGCTGCACTGTTTCAGGCCAAGCACTAACCCGGAGTGCGGTACCTGTGGAAAATGGGCGGACAGCAGCCACCTGCTCGAGTTCACGAATCACACCGACCGAGAAGTCGCCGCACCGACGATCGCGAAAAGCCAATGGCGGCGTTCGGCATGTCTCACTAGGCCTTCGCTGCACAAGAGAACAGATCATGTGTCCGCATGAGACGGCACAAACAAAATAAAAGGCCCTCAAGGCGCTACTCACCTGCGATAACAGTGGACTGGTACAACCCATGTGAGCCCTGAAATCGTAAGATTTAGAACAAAGACGCCCGGCCTCCTGCGCGCGGCTGTGTAACAAAAGAGCAGGCGGAAAATGGCCCGGGCTGGTTTGGATTTGGATTTGGATTTGCGGCTAACCCCTTTGTAACGGGGGATCCCAGCGTTCTGGATCTAGCCAAATTTATATGTTATTTTCTTCTTGGTTTTTCTTCCACCTGTGGTCCGATCTTCTTTTTGTCCATTCTACCACCGGTATGGGCCGCGGGCCCCTGCCCACAGTGCCGTCGTTGCCCTCCTTGTCGATCTCCCGGCAGCCCAACGCCACCGCTATGTCTCCGCCGCACGGCACCTCCGGCTGTAGGCCCGAGCACTCGAGTATGACGTGCTGCAGCGTTTCTTCAGCCCCTGTGGGCACAGGGTGCATCGCACGTCGGTGTCTGTGTACTTGGCTCAAAGCACGCGCGTTCGCAGCATGCCTCCTCGGGCGTCGAACAGAAGTCCACTGCCCTTGCGGTTGTCCATGAATTCTACCTTCCTCACTTCCCGTTTTTCCTTGTGACAAGGCAAGTGCCGGCTTCTGCCCTGCCTTCTCCGCCACCGTTGAGTCTCGGCCTCGGTGACTCTCGTGCGGATGTTTTTTAGTTGTTCTGGAGTCGGGTAGAAGAGAGGGCTGTTTATGCGGTACCGGAGGGCCAGCTGGCGTGTCCGTCGCACCCACCTATAGTCGAGAGGCTCTTGAGGTGGATGTATTTGAAGCCTGTCTTGCCCACCGCCCTTCCTGCATTTGGCAGAGGCGTCGTTCGGAGCTTAGCTTGGCCCGGGCCTCTCTGGCATCGAAGCTGGACCACCCCATGTCCCGCTGCACTGCCTCGTTAGGTGTTCCTCGGCTGGCTCCCAGTGCCGCCCGTCCCACTTCTCTCTGGCGCACCTCTAGGCACTCACGGATGCGCGACGACAGACAGAGGACTCCGTTTCTAAAAGTCAGACCCGGCACTGCCACCATCTTTCACACTGCCCGGGAGATATCGAAGCGGTGGTAACCCCAGAGGGCTCTGGCAGTCGATATCCCCTTGGACCTCCTGCTCTTAGCCTGGAGCCTGGTCTCATGGTCTTCGAGGTAGTTGTGGCCCTCCTGGATGTGGATCCCCAAGTACTTGTATTGTGATACCCACGGTACTTGTTCCCCCTGGAGTTTCAGGTCACCTTCCCCAGTATCTCCTCTATCCCCGAAGCCCATCAATGCCGACTTCTGGGCACTGAAACTCAGCCCCAGTGCCGCCCCCATTGTGTAGCGCTCATTCAGAAGGGCCTGCAGGCCCTCCAGGGAGTCTGCCATCAGGACGATATCGTCGGCATAGATTAGCCAAGGGATGTTTCCTCCACCACTGGTTCCCGCCTCCGTATATTCCAGGGTGAAGCCCTCGGCGCAGTCCTCTAGTCTCTTTTCGAAGCCCGCTATGTAGAGCATAAGCAGCAGTGGCGACAGTGGGCATCCCTGTCTCAGACCCTTGGTGATGGCTACTGGATGAGTCATCTCTTCTTGCCACTGTGCCACCACAGTCGTCTCCTTGTAGATTTCCTTCAACAGGTTGATCCACTCCTTTCCGAGCCCCCGCTTTGCTAGCTGCCTCCACAGCTTCTCATGGTCGACCGAGTCGTAGGCCCTGCTGATGTCGAGGAAACAAAGGTAAAGTGGACGCGTCTCCCTCTGGGCGATCTCTATGGCCTGCATCAGCACGAATAAGGAATCCCATACAAAAATGTCCTATGGTCGGCTATAGAAAATTCTTTGTATGGTCGGCTTTAGCTATTTGGCCCAATTAGCTAAAGAATTTTCTATGGCTGTCTTTAGCATTTTTTATGGTCGCCTTTATGGGCCTCTTTAGCTTTGTCTATGGCCCTATCGCTGTCCAGCCATAGCGCTCTTTAGCTTGTCTAATGGTTGGCTAAAGACTTCTCTATGGCTTACCCTATGGCTCTCTTTAGCCAGCAAACTCTAAAAAAAAATTTTACTTCAAGTACCCCTGACTTGTGAACGCTACATGGTAGATAATACGTACATGTCTGAACACACAGAATACACAGAACACAAGCAGAACACTACCCCACACAACAGCAACAACGCCGCGACACCGGACCCCTCTCTTCATATGCTACGTTCGCACTAGCTGTATATATGGCAGTCTAATTTTTGAATCCGACTTTCCCGGTGACCCATCATTTGTCGCAAAAACACGGAGAGGCGGAGCGAATATTACTCGTACTTAATACATTATTTGAATTGTCTCTTGGAATAGCCCCCATCTCTTAATTCAACACCCTGAAAAAAGCAAATGTAGATCATTAGGCTAATTAACTAAAATTTATTAATTATCTTTTTAATAAGTTTGATGAATCACGTTGACAATGCAGTGATGACATGCAGTACACTGGTGCTGAAGATTGCAATCAAGCTATTGCTTGATTGCAGTGTTCGGCGCCAGTGTAATTTATTTTCACTTTTGGGGGTAATAATTAATTTTAATTGTTGCACAAGTATTTTAATGGATTTTTCAAACAAACAATATTACTGGTTTTCACGACTCGTTGCAACAGCAGAGAACATATCTTGGGTCATGGTTTGTCACCGGCATTACAGAAATTTAGTATTGATTTAATTTTCTAACCTGGAGTGTTTTTACTAAAACAGTAAGCGCCGGTAGTGATTTTCTATAGGCGTGGAAAGAAAATTTATTGGTTCTTAGTCTTTAGACTCGGGGCCATAAATTTTTCTATAGACGGGTAAAGACAATTTATTGGTTTCCAGTCTTTAAACTCGGGGCCAAAGAATTTTCTATAGGCGGGTAAAGAACATTTATTGGTTCGCTGTCTTTAGACATGGGGCCATGTAATTTTCTATAGGCGTCTAAAGAAATTTTATTGGTTCCCAGTCTTTAGACTTAGGGCCATAAAATTTTCTATAGACGGTTAAAGACAATTTATTGGTTCCCAGTCTTTAGGCTTGTGGCCATAGAATTTTCTATAGGCGGGTAAAGAAAATTTATTGGTTCCCAGTCTTTAGACACAGGGCCATAGATTTTTCTATAGCTGGCTGTAGCTGTCTTTATGGATTTCTATGGCCGACCATAGAGGGCCATAGGGGGTGATAGCCTGCCATATAATTTTCCATAGACGACCATAGACCATTTTTGTATGGGAATTGTCCTCAAGGCGTCTCCCCCACCGGAAACCGTTCTGTAGCTCCCCCAGGACTCCTTCTGCCCCTGCCCATGTCTGCAGTCGGTCTCGCAGTATCTGTGTGAACACGCGGTAGAGTACCTATGGGGCGATAGTTGCCCAGCGTTGAAGTTTGCCCTTTCCCCTTGTAGATGAGTCGTAGTCTTCATATTCGCCACTCTACCGGCACCCCTCCCTCCTTCAGGATCTGGTTGAGGATCTCACGCAGCAGTGCTCTCGTCTCTGGCCCCAGTTCCTTCACCAGCCTCACTGGGATTCCGTTCATTCCAGTGGCTGTGGTTCCTCCCATCCTCTTGACTGCTCTCTTTAACTCCCTCTCCGTAATTTCCTCTCTGCTCGGTTGCTCCTGCAGTTCGTCCTCCGTCTTTCCCTCCTCACTGTCATCTGTCGGCTGTCCCCTGCGAACATGTCCCCAATCCACCTCTCAATGTATCGGTTGGTCTCTCCAGAATCCAGCTCCTTTCCCGTCGCATCGTCTTTAGTTACCGCATCCTCCCTGTGTCAGCTTGTTTGGCCCTGTACATGTCACCAGAACTTCAGTGGGGCCTCACGTCCTGCCTCCTTCAGTTCATCCAGGAATCTCTTATCTACCTTGGCCATTTTTCTTCGAATCAGAGCTGTCACCTCTGTTTTCCTGCTCTGGTACTCCCTCCACTCTCTTGAATCCTTCTGTAGGGGGCTTTTTTCTCCTCGTTTCGTTTCCTGATGGCCGTACGCAGAGTTCTGTTTGCCAGTTGCCTTCTTGTAATGGCCTCTCTCACCTCCACATCCCACCATCGTTTTCTTCTCCTCTTCTCCCCAGCTTCCCCCAGTGTTGCCGCACTGGCACTTCCGTTTTTCCCGCGTCGAGTGGCGAAAATTCCCTTTTTTTTCCCACAACAGCTTTTTAGTTGCAGAAGTCGTTTTTAAAAATGCGCAATACGCATGTCGCCAAGTACCTTTAGATACAACACCTCACAAATGTTTTTTTTTTTTTTAGAAATTTGCTTTGCAAAAATACGATATGCAGAATTTGTCATTCGGCATATCGGTCCCCCCTCCCCCTCTTTTCCGCACTCTACTTTGGTTAAATGAACCAGGGGAACTAAATGAAGGCAAGCGGGCCATTAACTAAACTAAAATAAAATTGCTTGCTCCTGTTCGTGATGTGAAAGGAACGCCACCCACTGTGATATGCACGAGCTATCTCTCAGACAAAGGACTATGTGCATAGCTAGCGGTGAGGAAAACGTGCGAACCGGCAGTACTGTACGCAGGCAGGCAGCACGCACATGATGATGTAAGTCGTGATGAATTGGACTGGCTCTTCAAAACAGCAAAATGTTTGAGTGGCTACTTCCACTTCCTCTCTCTTGTTCGATGTAGATAAGAAAACTACAAAAAAATTGCAGGTTAGTTTTTTATGGAAAACTATTTCCCACGTTTTACGTCTGTTTAAATTCTGTTCTCCCTTTTTCCCAAGCTGTCATGCTTTTTCCAGAATATGGACGATTTCGCTCGATTCGGCAAAACTGGCTTCCCCGCGCGAGGAAAACGCTCGCTCCCCTTTGCCCCCCCCCCCCTAATTCACCAGATGACCAAGCGTCGAGAGATGGAGCGCGCCTCCGAGATTCGCCGCGCCGGGGAGCGGATGACGCAGCGTCGCAGCGTTCTCTTCGTGGAGTGCCGCCTACGGCGAGTCGCCTACCGTTTTCGAATGAGGTAGTGACAGACGGGCCTATGATCCCACAGCCACAAGTGCCTCTGTTTCCTTTTCCAACTTTATCTAGATCGCATTTGCTATACTTCGTTTCACCTTCCGTCCAGACGCAGCCGATGCTACGAGATTATATGACGAATCAGAGAGCGTCAAAAGGGCACCGTCATGGTGTTCGTAATGTTTCTGTCTGTGTTTTTCATCGCCGAACCAATCATAAACAGAACAAGCCTAGTGACTTGCACTTTTGACGCTGCTTGATTGGTCCCGTTCCCTCGTAGCATCCGCTGCGTCTGGACGGAAGGTGAAACGAAGTATAGCCTTCTCTGAAAGAGAGATGATTTTCTGCGCCTGAGCTTTCCGGGGTGACTAAACAAACAAAAACACGTCAGACAACGCTGTCCGTGTCTGACTTGTTTTTGTGTGCCCCTTATCTCCTTTTGCGTTCGCGTGTACCAAAAAGTCTCTGTACAGATTTTTCAATCTTACTTCACGATATCCCGTCACCGCCAAATGCAGCGATTCATTTTTCGATAATATGACTTTCTTAAATTTATAATAATGTCGGTGTTGCCTACCAATACCAACAAAAAGCCGAAGCCTACATTTTTTTATTTTGTTTTTACGTTTGATGTGTTAGGGTTAGGTCGCAAGTAAACACCAAACTACGATACCAGATGTGAGAGGAAGCTTTAAATGTACCGGTCATTATGTTCCACTGTCTCCTCAACGCCCCAAGCTTCTTAAATGATTCGTGATGAACTCTAGAGTGGTACCAGACAGCCCAAAGGGTATGGGGAGCGGGCCGGCCGTACATCACTCCTCGCCAAGTCTATCCTTACGGCCGCTTGAGCTCCGTGTTTCGACGGGGCCTCTCGCGAAGATGAATGGGTGGAGTGCAAGCGAGCACTGACCTTATTCTTATGCAGTGCTCAGATTCACTACTTCGTCAACGAAGGAATCGAAACCAAACCCAAGTCAATCCTCTCAGGGGTCCCACAATGCAACGCGCGCGATGTTCCGTGCACGGATTTTTGTAAGTATAGTCTATTGTTGCATTTATTCCACATACCTTCAAAAGTTATCCCACTTTAGAAAAACCCCAACGCCCACGCCCTCTGTCGCAATGTCGTAAAACGCTATCGTTTCATGAAAAAAATGACGCAAAAGTAACGTTCGGTCATTTTTATCGGTAACCATAACGCGTTCCTCTTAATTTGAGGTAACGTAGGTCGGTAACACGATCCTTTTATTGGCCAGTAACGGTAAACATATTTCGTTCCTTTTTTTTCGGTAACGCCTAGAATAATGCATGTAGGTAGGCCTATTGCATTCTCCAGTCCTATAGCTCGGCGCCCTGCAGTCGCTCTTAACCCTCTAAGGGAAGAATGGACAAATTAAGGCTGGTACAGACGGCCCCGTTTTTTTTATATTACGTAAGTCACCGAACCGTTTATGTCTCAAATATCGCGTGCCAAGCTATCTCCCTGAACTTGTGGTCACACTTACAATAAAGCAGAAATGTCCAGGTAACTTGTACCTGAGGTTTCGAGCCTAACGTAACGTCAGAAAAAGAGGCTGTGTGAACCAGCCTTCACTATGAAGAGGATTGGGATAACGAACTCGTAAAAAAGCACCCTGCAGCTTGTTCCCACTGTTCTGTCCATGAACCAAAAGAGCAATATACCGAGGCGCTTTGAGTGCATAGGCTCTCGTAACACGGAGAAAAACTCGTTTCGAGGGTGAGACACCGAAAAAAAGCCGACTAGCGTTTTTGTTTTCAAATATTTTTATTTCTCTAAACTCGAACGCCTCAAAACAAACTACATGAACTCAACTCTGTTACGTCACGGCGCGGTGGTGGCGCGTCGAGCGCACTTCCGTTCTGGGGCTGTGAGCAGAAGTCAACATGCGAGGCGTACATTCCTGTGTTGTTTTCAAAGGAACCAGATGAAACCTGCCTTCTCGTCAAAACGCCGCGACTGGGACTGTATAAAAAGGCTCGAGAAAGGCTTGATGGTCAGTTTTCATGTGATTGGTTCGTCCGAGAACGTGGACATGTGCAGTGAAAAGGGAAAACCAGACACCGTCGGACCACGATTGCTTAGGTGGGAAACACTTTGGGTTGAATTCAGGGACACTTGTGGTCATCACATTTCTTTGTTTTGTTGAAACATGAACGCGGGAAAACCGTGAAGTTGTACAGACCACCTGCGGACTACATTCAGTGCATCTTCAAGTTCAAACGGCCATATGATCATTCGAACTGCCTTCTGCTCTTTCAGACGACACCGGTCCTTAGATCAAATGTTGGCCCGCTAAGTGCGATAAGAAGTAAGTGCAGGCCTCAAAATACTTTTAAGTTTAAAGGTTGGTTGGGGTAAGCGGGCTCGTTGTAAGCAGTAGATACAAGGAGACGTTGATCATTGTTACCAGTGGCCGTCATCGAATTTTTATTCGTGATTCACTTGGTCTGATTCTGCTTGCGAATTTCAGTATCGGCATCGACCGTCTTAGCTACGGTTCACGATTCTGCAGCCCGAACGACGTCGCAAATGAAAATTGTGAGCGGAATCTCGTCATGCGAATCAGGCCATTCTGCGGCGTCCACGCGGAATGAATCACCGCATGTCGCATTATTCATGCGAAGTTCTGCGGTGTAACGAGCCTCGGTAATTTCACCGAGGGCGCTCAAGTAATCAGACATTGACAGGAAGACGAAAAATTAACAATTCCGACGCGGAAAAGAGCACGGGGACTCATGCCGACACCGACAACATCGCATTTCAATGGTTTGTTTATGCACAACGGCGAGCTTCTTGCCCACGCTCTATCGCGCATGCTCAGCGCCGGTGCCGTTCACTAGGGGTGCTCAGGTTTGTTTGTAAACATGAGTTGGTCTATGGGGTGGCTCTTCTCATTTCATAAACATTAAGAATTTTCGCGGTATTATTTATTAGACTAAAAATTCGTTTTAAGGTTTCTTTATTGATCTAGCAGACCGAGCCAACCGCCAACCATCTAAAAATTTCAAAAGTAAAAAGAAAAAAAAAAGACGCGCGTAAGAGTTTTGGCAGCAAAGAAGATACAAAAAAGGAAAAACCAAGTGTACGTTACGTGTAGCACGATTCCGTGGAAAGACATAACAATCGGTAAATTTTGTTGTCTTTAGTCAAAAACGAACTGAACTTGGTTTTGGCTGGTCACAGCACCCTAATTGTCTTTTCCCCAGATCGAGGACGGCCAACCAAGAATCGTCGAAAGACGATCAACTGAATTTCATTAGATTTACGAACCCCATTTACTGTAATTCGAAACAGCTGGAAACCGCCAAAACAGTTGAAAGCTTTGTGAACAAACTGTTTTCCTCTATTTCATCACTCTTTTGTTTATTATTTGTAGCAACTCTGTTTCGGAAGAAAGAAACACGTTCCCATCTAAATTGATCTCTTCCCAGAGATGACCGCTCTCTTCCGCGGACGGCTTCGAACAACAAAGCCCAGACGGTCCGCAGCAGGTGTGTCCAACCCCCACACTGCCACGTTTCATCTTGGGGAGGACTGCTGCGAATGCTAAGAGCAACCGAAGCCAATCAGCAGCCAGGATTGAGCCTCACGTGACCACTTCATCGCGAGATAACAGGCGAGGCGCATGGCCATAAACACCATTTCCAGTTCCTTTTATGTCGTTGTTTCGTGCTCGTGGCATCTTCTGCGGTCCACTTGCAGATGAAACAATCCTTAAAGATGGACACCAGCTGTCGTCGTATGTCGGCGATTGGTAAGCGACGAAACCCAGCATCGGTGTCGTTCTCGGTCATCGCACGAGATGCCCGAGGATTTTTCAGTTCTTATTGTCACCAAAGAGGTGCGCAGCCGCCGTCCCGCTGTATTTTCAATGAATCGCAGCGGCGGGCGTTTTCTCCGGGAGCAACAGCTTGGGGCGGACTCTAGCACTCTATCAAAACACGCTTTGCCAACGAAACTAATGAACGATCGCCGGCGGTTGCAACAGTGGCCGTAAGCGCTGTAGTTATTGCGCAAACCGTCTTGATCAGGTAGAAAAGTAGGGAAATAGAACGAATGACATCATTATGACCAAATGTGCGCCACCACAATACGTAGCCATTGCTACCGGCAGTTTGTGGTGTTTCTGGGAGTGCTCGCTGAAAGATTAACAATGTCTGGAATAAAATCCTTGTGGCGCCTCATTTAATCGAATCTACTTCTAACTTTAAAAAAGAAACTGCAAAATTGTTTTTTACGTTTTTTTATTTTTTATTAGCAATCTTCGTATTCAATATTCAATGTCCCAGTGCAGAGATGCCGGCCAGGACTAACATCCAGTTTAACATATGTGTCCCCCTGTCATACACACCAATCAATCAAGAGATCCCAGAATAGGAATCCGGCCGTGTTTCAATGTCCTTGCTCATGAAAAAAAGGAACAAAAAGAACTAAGACGCCAAGTCAGCTTTCGTCCTCGTCTCGCCAACGACAACGATAAAAGTTGTCCCGCGTGTCGTGACACCTTGTGTACCTTAGAACGACCAAATAAGCTACGACTTAGGGAAATGACACTTCAGCCAACTTTGTGCTTCAAATAATTATTCCAGTCACCTGTAGCGTTCTCGAAAATTCCAGTAAACGCCTATCCGCCCGCCAGAAATGTCAAAAGAATTTACCACAAAGCACAACATTATTGGTTGAGCTTCCTTACACCGTCTTTGAAGTTCCGGAAGTCGTATTTGTGAATCGTCACGACTTTCCATCATGTCCTTTCTGAACTAAGCACTTAAAAGAAAGTCGGGGAATAGACTTCGGACATCTAAATGACTTTGGCGTGCCAAGAGCCCTTTCTGAGCCTGCTCTGTTGGTTCGCGGCCAGAACAATTGCTTTAAAACAAAGTCACACTGCTGATACGTCACACGAAAGACACAGTCTGCGGACATGATGACATAATTATCTGCGTACACGCCTCAAGTATTTTCGAACCATGTTTGCTTCAAACATGCGCATGCTTTGAACATGTCCAGAAACAGTATTTTTTTTGCATGACCAATGTGTCCGTCATACAAGGATCGCGGCTTTAAGGAATTCTCCCCGTCTCTTACTGTCAGTGTTCATCACAGTTCCGGACCCGGGGTCGTTAAAGTTGGACACTCGGCGAGAAAATCGGCCAGGTCGCCGACTTTCTCGACGAGTGTCTAACCGTCGAGCCCTTGGGTTAGCAAATGCTTATAAGAGGCTCGTCGCACCCGACATGGTTAAGAGTTCGGCAAATTTTCGTTACGATACTATAGTTGGTCACGAACACGAACTCGAATGTTCGCCGACGAATTGATTGCTACCGAACGTAGTCCGATTGACGGGGAGCGTAGGTACATGAAGAGGTTGCTTGGAAAAAGCGGATGATTCACTAAAAGAAGTTGGAAAATATAACGATTGAAAAAGTAAAACAAATAGTTATCTTTTTTTAAATAAAGATCACGACATATATCACGTTTTCGGCTCTCTTACGCTCGCGTTCTACACTCTAAAAAAAGTATGTGCGTCTACTTTCACGCACAACACTCGGAGAACCAATCAGCGCAACTTACGGAGGCAGCTCAGCGAATGACGATGCCGAAACATATGTTTAGACCAAAAAACGCAGTCTGAGTTGTGACATTAAGCAATGCAAAACGTCACGCTTGCATTGCTTAATGTCACAACTCAGTCTGCGTTTTTTGGTCTAAACAGATGTTTCGGCATCGTCATTCGCTGAGCTGCCTCCGTAAGTTGCGCTGATTGGTTCTCCGAGTATTGTGCGTGAAAGTAGACGCACAGACGTTTTTTTAGAGTGTATAGTATGCTTTTTTTTTCATACGCCATACGCGGCTATAATCGTTTATACGCAGCCTATGAGCATTAGTTGATAAGAATGCCGAAGAACGAATCACGAAGCAAAAAGCGTTTTCTTGAGCAACAAGTGACTGCATGTAATAAATGAAAATAAAACGCACGACAACATGGTGCAGGGCATCGAGGGAGCTTACGCTAGACGGAGTGGCACTCGGTGTTGTCCCTGTCTACTCTTCAGATTTACCATCGGGAACGAGAACCCACGGATGTCCGACGACTTCCACGCGCCTCCGCTCGCGGCAATAAATAAAATACGAGGTAAAATGCGAAACAAACATGCGGCAGCTTTTTCGAATAATTCCGCGCTGCCCGCGAGTACAGAATGAACGTAGCAACAATCTCTCACGCTCTGCGTTAACCGGAAAAGACAACTGTGAAACACCGACATAGCAAACACGCCATGGGACCGGCGCGGCGAGACATATAGCATGCTAATCAGCCCCTCTTTGTGCAATGTGTCAATCCCTAACTCGTTTACTCAGCGTTCTTAGCAAGCGCGTGCATAGGCAAGCTCGCAAACATGCTAACACGCGAGGGGAGGGACGCAACTATAGGGTCCGGAGGAGGCAACACGATATTGCATCACGACACGCCACGGGGCCTTCGTTAGAATCTACCCCGCCTGGTCCGGGATTTTACTCTGGCGTGCATGGGTCGTGTGTCTTGCGAAAACAAAATCTCAATTCGTCGGTGAAAGGGCGTCGTCTTTGACGGGTAGAGATCCAAGCCGCGAACCACGCAAAATATGGTAAAAGTGACACAATTATTTAGGTATTGCCGTGCATGTGCTCTAAAGTCGCCGACAACCTAATAAACGCAGGTCATGGCGAGCCCCGAGGATCTAATTATTGATACTCAACCAATCATATTGCCAACAGCAGATAAAGACGTCGAATAACGAACCACAGGAAAAAAAGCTTAAAAGCTTGAACATAACAAGCAACACCATTGGTTTTTTAAGTTATCAGTGACTATATAAAAAAAAAGTTTGGGATGACTTTTTTTTTTTTTGTGCACGCAAGCAGTTAATTGCGGAGAACGATATTAGGATTCAATCGCATGACGAGCCTCAAAATTCGATTAGACCAAAAAATATGCCACAAGCGCAGAAAAAAAAATGAGCATGACGTTCCAAATGTTTGTTGTTTCGGCGTACATCGGAACCTTTTTTTTTTTTTTCTGGTCTAATTGTATTCTAAGCTTTGTCGTTCGCTGGGGTTTGTCCGTTGATCGCAGTGATTGACTGCTTCTCTGTTCTGCAGAAAAAGGAAACTCATTGACCCTTTCTTAATTAGAGTGTACAATTTCCTGTGTGTATGCTGCCGGGTGATGCAGTCGAAACACTAAACATTGGTCTTACTTTAATCAGCTTAACCAATGAAAAGTAAAAATCCCATCGCGCACCAGATTATCATGCTGTCTCCCATTCCGTTTGTCATGGAAACCGTATAAATTTTGCAGCGTATTAATGATATCACAGAACATTTATCTTCTTGGCTGAACAGGTTAAACGAGGTTAAAATCCGAAGCCCCCCCCCCCTATATGGTGCAATGTGCACTCAAAGTCTTCAGAGAGTATGTTCTTGGTAGGGTTAAAATGGTTCAAAGGAACCGGGCCCTTCTCGTGAAGGGGGCCCCTCAACCCTGGCATGTTAAAAGAAATGGCATAAATCATAATTTGGCTTGCCAAAAAAAAAAATCGTAGGTAAATGTTAGTTAGAAATTAACTATGATGGTGACAACATTATCGATTGAAGTAATGAGTGTCTTCATTCGTATTCTACGTCTATCTCGTACATATACTCTTAAGACTGAACCTCATGGAGCGAATTATGTGACGAATAACATGGCGAACGCCGCCCGACAGCACGCTCGTTTTGCGCGCGACGAAGCAGCCACTGTGTTGATTCCACGCGCAGAGCAAATGCCGCCGGCCAAAATTCGTCGGTTATTCGCAGCATATTCGTCCCATGGAGTTCAGCCTTTACTACTGCGTTCAGCACGTAGCTAGATGATTTTAATCGAACGACAGCGCGAGCGATTACCCTAAGACAGTTCTTGTACCACTAATGTCGCAAAACAACGCTTCAAAAAGGCGATCAGGCCAACGTTTCACTGCTACGCCAAAACGGTGGTCTTCTTGAAAAGTAAAACAAATTCGATTCCACCACAGATCTGTGCACCTGGCAAATTTCTTTGTTTTGGCGTCTTTGACCAAACACTTCTACGCTTCTTTGTCGTCTGTCTACGCGAAAGGGCGGGGTCACACTGCTTATAGACCTCTTTACAGTTTACAAACATGAACCGCTGTTTGCGTCCCAAGAGACTTCCGGTGGCTTCGTCTTTGCATGCCTGAAGAGCTTGCTTATGTCACCAGTCCTATAAAGCATAAATGCTGCACGTACAACGAAGTTGGAGATTTACCGAGGGCCTTCGGCTGTACGACTAACGTCTTGGAGGAGGCAAGTTGATTTACAACAATATTCCAAAAATATTAACAGATATATTAATATCTGTTAATGTTAATATATCTGTATTAATACAGATATATTAATATCTGTATCTCGCTGAGCACCGAGAGGTAACGTTGCCGACGTCATGCGCTACGATAGCCCGGAGAAGTAAAAACAAGCAAAAGGGGCAATGATGATGACGTTTAGCTCAATGTTGGCTACGCCCATGACGTAGCCTTGACTGCGCAGCATACTTGGGTAGTAATTCAATTACAGTAATTGAATTACGGTAATTTAATTACTTTTCTTGGGAATTTCTAATTGTAATTAATTACTTTCGGCTAAAAGGAATCGTAATTGTAATTTAATTACTTTCTAGCGTCAGTGATTGCAAAATTTCAGGCACCATTACAATTACTTTTGCAAAACTTTGCGGCACCAACGGAACCTCTCTCAAAGCCTCAGCGCTCACACAAGTGGCCTAGCGCTCGGTGACACACTCCCGCACACATAGACACACACTCACACAAACGCACAACATAAATAGCGTCGCATTGTTTGTTGTTTTGTTGCTTACGCTGCGGACTGAGAGACAATCCCCTTTGGAGCCTACCTCAACGGCGCCGTGTAGCGCCGTCTGCAGTGCGAGCAGAAAACAATAGCGTAAACATGCCAAAATATTAGAAGAAAAAAAGATTGAGCTTCAGCTTTCAGCCGAGGTTGGGAATTTTATTTGCCTATGAAGTTATTTTTCTTTCTTTTTTTTTGCCAGTTTTTTAAGTTCGTCTTCCAGTACTGTCGCATATTCGTATCTTTGTATTATCTTCAAGTTTATTTCTTGTTGGGTTTACTTCGGATATTATTTGCACAAGCATATTTTGGAGACTGACCTCGCACCTGTGAATATTGTCACCAATGATCCGAGAGCCCCGATTCGGTTCTTATATATTTCTGAGACATTTATTATGTCTCAGACGGTTATTATGTCTTTGTGTAGAAAGGTACAAAAAATAAACTTTTGTTACCAGATTGGCAGTGATACCCTGTGAAGAGTCGAGTGCACGCGTGATCTTGGTGTATACGTAGATTCTTCGTTATACTTTAAAGTACATGTTAGCAACCTTATAAATGACTCTTTGCGTAAGCTGGGAGTCATTTCTAGATTCACGTGTGAGTTCTCCACATCAACCTGTATTCTACGGTTATATTTCTCGTTAATCCGGACCAAGTTGGAGTTTTCCTCTGTAGTCTGGAATTGTATTAGTTCTACAAACCAAGAGATGATTGAAACTGTTCAAAAGCGTTTTTTTCGAATTGTTTACGATCGTTACATTGGTCGTACTGTTTATTATTCTTATGCGAGAATGTTGGAACGATGCAAATGCCCTACTTTGAGTTCTAGACGGCGTGAGCGCGATCTTGTTTTGCTGTACAAATGTATTCATGGATTAATTGATTGCCCAGATCTCACATCTGCTATTAATATTCATGTTCCGAGTCGCGTTTTGCGGGTTTCTCCGACTTTCCATGTTAATCACATCATCCAAACCAATCCCATGACCCGTATTCAACACTTCTACAATACCCTCAGGGGAGCAGATATTGATGTATTTAACCCAAATTTCGTAGCTTTTAAGACTTTTGTAACTAACCTGTGATCATTTTGTTGTGCATCATTACCAAGGCGTCAAGCTGTTCATGAGCACAGAAAATAAACAAATGAATGAATGAATGAATAATAATTTCACCTCAATGTAAAGAATTTACTATACCATGATGTTTTTATGTGAATGCGGTCGTATTAGCGCGTGTGGGTTTTATTTTTCTATTGACATTTGTAAATTATTCATATCTGACTAATTGCCACATTTTTATTTGCCTGGCTAACAAAAGTCTGTCAGCACAATTTTTTCTTTAGCAATCTGGCGTCTTCCAGCATATGAACTAATTCATTATTATTTATTAAAAATATAATAACGTAGTACTTTATTGCCCCAAACCATAAAGTTCTATCATGAATTTTACAAAATTCATAAAAGGAAAGTACAAGACGGGACATTTATGCAGCGATGCTTAACCCTCCTCAAACATTGGGGCAAGGAATGAACAAGTACGTTGCATTTTATACAACTTGTTTAAAGTTCTATTGCCCAAGTTGGGTCGCTCTGAGAAATAAGTAATTGTAAAGTAATTGCATTACCTTTTACAAGTAATTTGTGAATTGTAATTAATTACTTTTCACATAGTAGTAATTGTAATTGTAGTTAAACTAATTTTGAAGCAAAGGAATTGTAATTGTAATTAAATTACATTTTGGAAGTAATTTACCCATGTATGCTGCGCAGTCGGTTGCGCCTGAATCCGCCCGCTCGAGTCAGCCGATTTCGGCAACTTGGCGAGTAGCAAAGTTTGCAGGACCGTTTAAGAAACTTTCAGACAGAACTGCGTCGCAATATTTGACGTGTGGTCTTCCTAGCCGATACCGAAGAGGACTGCACTGTTTTGTTTTTTTCAAAACCTAAAATGAAGCGGAGTTGCCCTTCAAGCACAAAAACAAAGTTAAGTTGACGTTTATTTTTTAAATTTTCCCTGCAAATACTAGTGCTTTAAGACAAATATTTTATGCCTAACACGAGGATCTATTATCAACCATATTTTTATAAATAGCAAAATAAAAAGTAATGGTATACTGCTAAGTTTTATTATGTACCTTGGAGTGACGTGGCAGTAAAAATAGTGACTGTAAACGACTTAGTTTTCGCGTGAACCTAATTTTCCCGAATCGCTTACAATTCGCGAAAAATAGGTCCCGCGAACAATTATGGTAAAATGCGAGCACATTAAAATTTACATTGAGATCGTACCGCGTCGCGAAAATTAGATCCCGCGAATTATTCCAAAACTTCAACTTTGACCTAAATCGCGAAATACTCAGCCCGCGAAAGAAAAAGTCGTTTACAGTACGTGTTTTTATGTTGTTTTGTGACCCTAAGTCAGTGTTCAATTGCTGCAGAACGTCTTTCGGGCAGTTCGGCTAAACTAGACACAAACAAGTGGATTTTGTTTGTATGGTCCTAATTTTCTGTTGAAAATAGTTGTATTCGGAGAAAGGTAAATATGTTATTCTACACTAATGGCTCCTTACAAAATATCCTACGGAATAATTCGGTAGGATATTTAAAAAACATTTACAGCAGCGTTCGTCGCCTAATTTCCTAATTCGCCTCATACGTAATAGTTCTCGCTTGGCACATACAGACTCAAACTAAAATGGAGCCTTTTAGGATTTTTTTTTTAAATATTAATATCCTCCGTTCACTCCTAATGGGGTATCCACACGAAGGGGAAATCCGCCCTTTTCCTCCGCGGAGCGTGCATCACGTGAGACATACGTCATCCCTTTATGGCGCCTCGCGGCGCGTTCTCCTCCGTGGCGGAGGCGCGGAGGCTTCGTGCTGACAGCACGAAAGCTCCGCAAGTGCACGCGGCGGAGCCGGGTACGGAGTTTCCCGGGTTGCTGACGTCACGACATCCGTCCGCGGAGTTCTCCTTCGTGTGGATACCCCTTAAGCTGAGACTGTTGTGGGAGCTGCGTGTCCTCCGGACCAGTCAGCCGCCTCCCTTGCACCACCTGACTCTGCTCTCTGCACGAGTGTATGGGCGAGAGCGTGATCACGTGGCGACAGAGAAACGTATGACTGCTCCAACGAGGACGTAGTAAAGTCAGTAAAAGAGTTACGAAGAAATGCCAATTTTCACGGTTATACGAACGATATACAAAGTGACTGTAGTGCTCTTGGGCGGTTTCAAGAAACTGCTTTTCACTTCTGGTAAGACGCTTTCCACCATGTTGATAAACAGCGTACTCGTATACCACTTTCATCATTAATTCGCATACAGACGCTTAGTTGTTTGCATCGATTTTAGTATTATTATACCTGCTTCGCTCCTGAGGTGGCCATTTAATGGAAGTTTATTAGCACTTCACTCAGTTAGATGACACATAACTTGCTTGGATCAGCCAGCATTATATCGTGGCAACATTTGAATATCAGTTGGTATAGGTACATGGTATTAGATAAATATTAATAACGCAAACTCTTAATATAGGAGTGTTTACCGTTTCATTTTACTTGAGTGTATATAAATATTGAGAAAAACGTGGAATTTAGACCTTGAGCAATTTCGATGCATAAGATGCGTTGTGCAGAATATTTGGTACGATTTATATTTCTAGACGTAACTGGTTCTGCTAAACTCACACAACAAAAGTTTTTTTTTTTTTTTTTAACGTGCAGATATTAGAAAGCACGAAGATAGGTTCCTGGGCTTAACACGTGCACACGTCACTTTGCGGAGAGCAAGTAGAAGTGTTTTAGGTCTCCATAAAACCCCTCATAATCAGCTAAAAGCTACACATAACATTAATAAATTTTATGACATCATGCACTTCACTGGGTCACCGTAAGCGAAAAACATTATCTTAACAATATAAACAAGCGTTCGATCTATTACAAATATCTGACCGAAATCACTTCTGCTGCTTGTCGCCGAGACCTTTGCTGCGATCAAATTTGTTGTCATTAAAAATAAAAATAAAAAACTTACACAATGTATTAAATATTTGGCCGTGCTGTTTTTATGCTTCCGCCAAAAATTAATAAGTGCACCTGACCGACTTCGGTCGGGGAGTATACGGAACTTCACTCCCCTTCTTAAAACAACTGCGTATTTTATTACGTTTTATTTTCTACGCGTACGGGCGATGTTAAAATTAAAATATTACCAAACTTCTGCAAACTCACAAAAATTATATAATCATCCCTAACGTTAATTTTTCACGTAATAATATTAAATCACAGCGCTTAGAAACGCCAAAAATATGACGCCCTACAATTTGGAAATTCCCTATCTAGCTGTTCTGCACGGACGGATGCCTGCAAAGAAGACACCATTCCGAAGGTCATCTTGCGTATCCCAATGCGTCTTCATGCTTTAAAGGGACAATGAAGGCAATTTCGGATATTTTTTTGGCGATTGAACTGGGTTCCCGGCACGTCTCAGGCCACGTTGCCCAAATTTCCGCCAAAACCGGCGCTTATGTGCCGCGCGAATCAATTAAACAGTCGCGGTAATAATCGTACCGGGATCGATCGAGGCGACGCCCCGAGCGTTGCGGGAGAAACCAGCAGAAGCGGAGGTCACGTGACCCTGCGGGGCCTGGAAACGTGACGTCACAAGAGACGCGTCAGCGATTGGTCGAAACGAGAAACGTGCTCTCGGTCACGCTTTGGTTCGTGGTTTATATGAACACTGCTCTAATTCCACTTGAATAACCATGAAAACTATAAATTGAACCGAAAATGGTAACTAAACCGTAAATAAAACACCATAACCATTTTTCTCTTTGCTACACTGCACGCGAAACGGGCAACGAGCAACTATGGGCAAACAAAATATATAAAATAAAGAACACAGCGCGGAGCACGCGGGAGTTTTTTCGTTTTGTCGAGGGAAACGAGGCGGCCCACGACCTAGCCCGAGGACTTACTATCCGGGCTGGGCCGAGCCTGTATCCCTACCACGGAGCCCGGTCCGCGCGGGACCGCCTGGTCGGATATCATGACATTACCACCTACTACCTCCTCTCCCGCAGAATCTATCCGCAGGCGGACAAATCCCTTAGCTTAGAACAATCACACGTCTGGCGCCAACTCCAGACGGGAGTTTTCCCCAACCCGGCCACTATGACCCATATCCACCCCAGCCTTTATCCAACTTCGGCGTGCCCCTTATGTGGCGCCCATGCCAACCTGGCCCACATCATCTGGGCATGCCCTCACGATCCCTTCCCCGGAAATCCCTTCTGAGGAGAGGTGGGAGGCCTCGCTTCGCAGCCCCGACCCGGACCTACAGGCCGGCCTGGTCAAAAGGGCGGAAGAGGTCGCCGGGAAGCCTCGGCCGACCGCCACCACGGGACTACCCACCTAAATAAAGGAGAAGACGTCCAGGAGGGGATGGGCCTTCGGCCCCTCGCCCACCACCACCACCATGACCTCTATTCCCCTTGACCCATTTCCTCAGTCAATAAAGTTTTCTCTCTCTCTCAGATGTCCACCGAAGGAAAAATCCATCAATGTAACCCTGTCTGGCAGTCGATGTTTTCTAGTGGACACCTGACTGTGCCTGATTGTACGTCAAGCACGTCTGATTGGCCAACAAGCTACTCTGACCGACAGTCAAACTCCTGTCAGACTCCGCTTGTCGGCTTTCTGATGGTTTCCTGGTGGCAGTCGGCCGCCGCGAAATGCCGTCAAGATTTCTTGGTGGCGATTCTGATTGTACATCGATTGTCTCTGACTGTACGTCAAAAAGCTTTGACGTGCAGACAGACGTACGGTCAAAGGACGTAAAGTTCGTTCGGATACCACTATTTCGTCAAATTTATGAATACGAAAAATAATCTATGCACGAGAAAACGATTTCGGAACGTGAGCCCATAAAACCGCTGATGTTAGAGATATGACAAGCAGGGCACCCGACAACCCTGATCAGAAGCCCACCGAAACGCCTAACATGCCGAGCACGCCAAACGCGCCACTTTCTCCTTTCGCCACTTTCGCTTCGCCCATAGAAGCTTCGCCGAGCTTCCATGAACGATCGCTCTCAACTCGTTTTGTTTGCACGCTTGTGCCACCCTGTCGATCCAGCCCGGGCTCTACAATGTCTTATGTTTTAGTAGAATTTCTCCTCGACAAGACCCAGTCTGTCGTGAGTTCCGACTATGTAAGGAACTTTTGCGGTGTAGTTGAAGACGACAAGGTGTACCAGGTCTCTGGGCCGGAGACGCGCGAACAAAAGGAGGGTTCTACGACGCGAAAGTACTCTACATGGCAGGTGAGTAGAACTGAAGTACGGCGATTGATGTACGAGTGCTTTGCATAAAATGCCGAAGACTTAACTGTGTATGAAGCCGAAGCATTCTTTAGAGCGATGCACCCATTGCCGGAACCTCGCGCTGCAATACTGAAATGCTCTTGACTCGGTCCGAGAGGTTTAGGCTAGAAAGTTTATACCTTTCTATCTGGTGTGGGCTATTGGCCTTACCGCTGTGTCGCAGCTCATTATTATTGTTTCACGAAGAGCGCAGACAAAAAACATCCGCGAGCGTAGTTCAGATATGTCTGCTGTTCGCTTTCGTCCTTGGAAGCCAGGGCTGTCTGTCGTAGCATGCATGCTTTCTCTCTAGCTTCAACGGAGTCGCATACGTTTTGTGAATTAAAGTGTATACGGTCGTCCCGAAAGGTTCAGACATCGAGGGGGTTTCTCTGAAACGTGCTTTGGGTGCATGTGGGCCCGTTTGTAAACGAATGTCCCCGTACGAAAATGTCAGATCGGAGCGGTTCCAGTACGGATCCGCGCGGTTTTAAACTTGTGGACAGTTCCGATCCGCGCGATTCTGTGTGTAACCAGTCGGATCCATGTGAGACGCAACGCACTGGAATCGCACGGTGATGGGTGGATCCGATCCGCTCCCCTTGTTCCAGTAGATGTCTGCTCCCAGCCAGCGGGCGCGCACATGCGTGACTGGAGGAGGGAAGGGAGGGGGTGTCGGTGTGTGTGTGTGTGTGTGTGTGTGTGTGTGTGTGTGTGTGTGTGTGTGTGGAGGGGGGGTCGTGGTCGGCGGGGAACTTTCGCGGTCTCTCGCAGGTCACGTGTTAGGGACAGGCGCATCCGCTACGTAGGCGCTGCGAGCGGGCGTTCTGCGCGCGCGCCTGTCTTTGTCTGTTGCAGTTGGCGGCAGCGGTGGCAGCGCTCTGAGAGTTTAGTTTTTTCTGCGCTCTCGTCGGACTGTCGGTCTGCGCTCGCCCGGCGGCGACGTTCGCGCTGCGGGCGCACGGATACTGACGCGTCCATCGTTGCCCTGGGGGGATACCTAATGACCTCGGCTTTGAATCTTTGTATAGTGTGAAGCTGCCGACCCACGGCATTTCGGCTCGGCATCTGGATGCGCTTGGCGCTGGTGTGCTTGGTGACAATGCTTGGACAACTCAGATATTGCTTGCCCGCCGGAACTTCCCGATGCACTCAACACTGGATACTGTGCTTGTGCGTGCTGTGTGTGTGTTCCGTGCACCGTGTTTGGTGACGACACGCGCCTTGCATTGTCTGTTGCAGTGGGCGGCAGCGCTTCGAGAGTTCAGGTTCTTCTGCGCTCCCGTCGGTCTGCCGGCCGGCGCTCGCCCGGCGGAGACGTTCGCGCTGCGGGCGCACGGATACTGACGCGCCTATCGTTGCCCTAGATGGATACCCACTGACCTCGGCTTTGAATCTTTATATAGTGTGAAGCTGCCGACCCATTGCAGTTTGGCTCGGCATCTGGATGCGCTGGTGTGCTTGGTGACAATACTTGGACAACTCGGATACCGCTTGCCCGCCGGAACTTCCCGATGCACTCAGCACTGGATACTGTGCTTGTGCGTGCTGTGTGTGTTTTCCGTGCACCGTGTTTGGTGACGACGCTTGGACGACCGTCTGCGCCGCCGGAATTACCGCTGCGCTCACCACTGGACTCTACAAAATAATGTCGTGCTATGCCCTTAGCCGTTACAACCGAGAGATCCTCGCAATTTCAGACCCAGTCCACCTGGGTCTGAAATCGCGGCGATCTCTCGGTTGTAACGGCTAATTAGGGCATAGCACCACATTCTTTTGCAGAGTCCAGTCGTGAGCGCAGCGGGAATTCCGGCGGTGCATCGCCTGGGTCTAGAATTGGGGCTGCAAATGCGCGGTTTCAGGGTGGATACGAACTGGTGCCCCGATTTCGGGGTCTAGGCGGAACCGGCATTTTTGATTCCGGCCCGTATCTGACATTTTAGAACGGGTCCCTTTTACCTGAAAATCGCAAATTTGGAAAGTACATTCTATCAAAGATCACCACATACGTAATTTGGGACTTTCCATCAGTGGCAGTCAGACGTCATCTCATGGACCATCAGGGCACGTTCCACCAGGGCTGCTGACTGGCAGTCAGACGTCATCTGATGGACCATCAGGGCACGTTCCACCAGGGCTGCTGACTGGCAGTCAGACGTCATCTGATGGACCATCAGGGCACGTTCCACCAGGGCTGCTGACTGGCAGTCAGTGTCCCAAATTACGTACCTTGATGTAATTTTCAATAGGGCGGTGACGTGTTTACTTCAGGAACATGGCACTCGAGGGATTCTGCAAAGCGGTAGTCATGCCAAATTTGTGCGCTGTTGAAGGATGTTCAAACGGTCGACTGAAGACCCGTGATCGTTCGGGCGACGCTAGTTTTCACCTACTCCCAAGCGATGAAGCATTGCGAAGTCTCTGGTTGAACAGCGTTGTATTGCGCAGAGGTCTCGGCGATGGCGTCAGAATTTGTTCGCTACATTTTCGGTCAGGAGACTTTGAACAGTACCTTCAGTTTAGTCGGAGTCTGGGCGTAGGTGTGAGGCGAATTACTCTGGGTCGGCGGCAATTCTGGGGCGTCCTCGTAAAGAGGAATTCCAGAGTTCCGTGTCCTTAGGAGCATCTCCCGTTCTGTTGGTGTCAGGTCACTGAACGGGAGCCCGAATTCGCTCACGAGAGCGGCATTGCCGTCCGTGTTGGTGCGACGAAACGACCGCGCCACCGCGCTGCTATAACCCAACGCGGTAACCAAAGTCTCGACGCTCTAAATGCTAAGGTACCGACAATGCACATGTGACGTCACTCCCTACGTCACCTCCGTTTTCGGAGGCCCAAAAACGAGAAACGGAGATAGTTCAGTTTCCGTTTCTTCAGTTCTTTTGTAGGTACAGAAATACGCATCACAAATGTCTATAAAATATTGGGCAGTATGCCAGGTTCCCAAAAAGCCTAAAAGCGTCATTTAAATTTTTTTTATTAAAATCGCCTTTATTGTTTTTTTAAGAAGGCCCCGCATGAACAGTTGGTGAGAAGGCTTGAACCCCGACTTGGGCCGGCAAGATCCCCGTTTTTAATAGAAACATTAATAAAGGGAGCATTTCTGAGTACTTACAATTTACAGAGATTTATTTGTAGGGCCTTGTTTATCGCCGGTATTCACTTGGCTGAACTTAACAGGCACGCAAACAGATTCGTGCCGAGATGACTGTGCAGGTAGAGTTTTAAGATCACTTTTATATATCACTCATGCGATTTATAAACAGAAAAGTGACGCTAGGAATAACAAAATTTTATTATGTATGACTTTTACAGCGGAGCTGTTAAGGGCTAGTTTCCACAGTTTCGTGTCTATGGACAAATATATCTTAACGCAACCTTCTGGATTGCTACCGCCACCTATGAGCAATGACGGCAACCAGACAACCGGCTTGCCGGTTGTCTGGTTGTGACGGTCACTCATAGATAGCGGCACATTGTACAGCTCCGCTGGTCTTCCTTCTTCACCAGAGTGGAAAGGCTGAAAGTGTTTTCAATATCACCTTGACCGTTACATAGACACAGCATAGATAGCGATAGCCCGGAGCTCGACTTTTTGTAATACGTAAGCCTGGTATCTCTCGGCGTGCTTCGTCGATTGTAATCATCCTCATCGTCTTGTGACCTTCGCGACTGTTATTTTCACCTACGAACAACCAGCGCTGTAAGTATGACAATGTGTTTAACCTTCTTTAAGGTGTAGATACTAAAATAGTGACCAATCTAACAAAAACTAAAAAGAAAACTAATAAGAAGCACTAAAATTAGCAGAAACCGTAAATGCATTGCTTATCTCTAAAAAAATGCGAATAAAGTCAGGTGTACGTTGGCGCGACTGCGAGGTAGAGACTACTTTCTCCTTATATTGGCTATCAGAAAACTGCCGCTTCTCGTGTTGAAGGAAGGAAGCAATAAAAACTTATGGAATATTTGTGATGGCAATCCGGCTTAGGAGAAGTAAGTTCTACGGAAACATTTGTCTATGTTAACACCACGTTATTAAAGTTTAAATATATGGAGAGATTCCCTACCGAACTATTAGTATCGTTTTGCTGAAATGAATGTAAAAAATGACGAGTTACAAAATAACTACCACCCTCCCCCCCCCACACACACACATTTTTGTTTTTAACCGGGCCCTCGTAACTCTTCATTTTGCCCTGCACCTAGGCTAACACATTTTCACCGAGCAGTGTACTTGAAGAGCGCTGGGGCCCTAAACTCGTCAAACATAAAGTTAAAGGCGAAAGTAAAGCGCCGTTCACATATATGCAACCAAGTACGACCGACAGAGACCAGAACGGTTTTAAGCCTCTTGCGACGTCTTAGGACCGGATGCGCTGTAGTGGAGCAGGTCCTAAGACGTCGCAAGAGGCTTAAAGACCGGTCTGGTCTCTCTCGGTCTTACTCGGTTGCATGTGTGTGAACGGCGCTTTAGCGGAGCGTGCCGATTGGGCGCTGGTGACAAAAGCGCGAAGTCATCGTCGTGATAATCCAATCGGTGCGCTCCGTGAACTTTGGCCCCAACTTTGTGTTTGCCGAGTTTAGAGCCCCAGTTCTTGATATCCCTAGATAATTTGTTCGCTTTGATTTAATAGTTGAGAGGTAGCCAGGCTGACCCGGCCTAAGAGCCGCAAACGAAACCACGAAACTTGCAAGAGCTGCGGGGGGGGGGGGGGGGGCAAAGTTTTGTTTAGGGCAATAAAGAAAACTCGAACTACTTTCAATCTGTCCGAGTCAAAAGCAGTCCAACGGTACGTAAGGTAGCAGTAGCACAAGACAAGCAAACCACAACCTGTCTTTCGATTTAAAAAGCGTTCCATTTCTCTTTTTGGGGAAGTGCTCGTGTGACCGGGAGGGAGGCGGGGAAGTGTGTTTGTGTGTGGGTTGGGGGGGAGGGGGGAGGGGGGAGGGGGGGAGTTGCGAGCCGGACTTTAGCACGCTAAGAGCCACAGCTTGGCCACCCCTGTAATAGTTGTAGTTAACGACGTTACGTAAGCAACGTTGGACAAATGCTCGATAGAAGTATTTAAGTTAAGTTACCAAATACCTGCTTCATAAAGTATTTAAAATACTGCTCAAATTACATTCGCTGTAAAGTATCTTGGGTCGAGTAGAAATACTTAAAAAATGTAATTCAATTACTTTTGAAGATATCTCCTCATTGCGTAATTTGTATCGACGTCAGTGGCAAGCACAATTATATAGTTGCGCAAATCTGGTTTACTAGAATGGTTTATTAGCTCGCAACAACACAAAACGGAAAACAAACAAACAGTAAACGTTGTAGAGCTATTTTATGCGGTTCAACCATAAGGATTAGAATATTATTGATACATGTTAGAAAACATTTTATGATAAAAAAAAGAGGTCGCTTTAGCTATTCGCAACTTTAATGACCTATAAGGGGCGCGCTAGCTGGTGCCTATCAAAATGGCTGTCATCTGGATGATCGTCGTAGAACAACAGTGAGAGGCGGCGTCTTCGACGCGTAATTCTAGTTTTGCTTTATACGAGCAGCCTTAGTTTATTTTTTCCCGCCAGGAAGATGTAGGCAAGCACATTTCTTGAGAAGCCGATCATCCAGGAGCTAGGGTGCCCGATTTTCACACCGCGGTACCACCATCGCTGAAAGTTGCGAATAGTGACATCGCTGAATATCACATCTTGCGGCGGACCTCAGGCGCATCGTTAAACTGCAATCCATATTCCCTATATGGGGAGTTTACTATAAACGAACTTAGGATACGGAAATGAGTGAATGGATAACAAAGAGAGCCCACATTGTAGCCATGGCACTCGTCGCACCTTCTTCTATTAGGCTGCGTTCAGAAAGGCACTCAACGTTGGGAGACGCTTCGTTGGCATTTTGCGAGGTCATCCTACTCTTAGTTAGTTTCCTGTCCTGTTCTCTGCTTGTGAATGTTCGCTTACAGACAGTGTTCCCGAGAGCAATAAGTGCCGGACTGACGACAAAAAGAAAAGAAACAAAAGCACCCTCGTTGTTTTACTGTAGAGGGGTTAAATACACAAGCAAAAAAAGGAAAAAAAAGCGACCTCTTTTTGTGGTTTCTTCTCGTTTTCTTCTATTTGTTATTTTCTTGACAGTGAAGTCTGAATTGTTTTCGTGGGTCTTTTCCCGTTCTGCGTTGCGCCTCAGTGTGGCAATATTTACATCCGTAAAACCACCCCTTTTGTTTGAGGATTTTTTGGGGGGAAGCTTTGGGGAAAAAGGCACCTTTGGGAAGGCGAGGGGGAAACCTCTATTTTACCTTTTTTAGCGTGAAATATGTGTCACAATCGGCACAAAAGCGATTTTCCCACGAGCTCAATCTAAGTCATCCTAGCTTATCGGAGCTAGCAAGAGGATTTGGTTACTCGAAAGAATGTTCAAGTTTGCTCGTGCCACGCCTACGCCGCTTCATACCGAAAAACTCGGAAAATGGCGGAATGTCAAAAATGTATTTGAGATAATGAGTACACGATAATCAGAAATGTAATTAAAGTAGGGTATCTACTCTCGATCAAAAGTATTTGCAAGATACCAAGATACGTCAAGAAATATTCTAATACAATATCTTAAGTTGAGTATTTGAGATAGGCACAAGTCTGGACGTAATGCCGACATCCAACATCTCTTATACATTACTGCTCATTAATAAATGAGTGTAATAGTCGGCAAAAATTTTGTTTTCAGGAGATAGAAACTCTGTTTATTTTGCAATGGCGCGCTCTAGTGCAAGTTCCATAATTATCTAATAAAAATGCAGAGGCATCTGTTGCGTCCCACGCACAAGCAAATATTGGCTTATGCGGGACTTACATTTACCTTAAGAAGCAAATAAATATTGCTTGATTCCTTGCTTGATTGACTGTTGTTGATTGCGATTGAGATTGATTGAGATTGATTGATTGATCTGCGGGAAAGAAAGTAGACGCCCGGAAGTCTTCTCTTTCATTTTTCTTTTTCCGAGCGCGTACATCTAGCGGTTTTCTGGAATCGCTTCTTCAATCACAAGAGTGTTTGACATTCCTCTCTAGGACCAGCAAACGTTGCGTAAACGCCGTTTCGACGACATCAAGGGTGTCGTTCAGACTCCTTCTCAAGTGAAGACAACGGAATCTGAAAATCAAACAGAAATCTTCTTTGTTCTTTAACCCGTTCTGCCTATGCAAAGAGGAAAACTTGATTATGCAAATATGTCTCGTCTCTGGAAGAACTCGCGCCATAACGAGAAGTCTCCTTGCTGCGCGTCTCTCAAGGGGAAGCGACTTCAGTGCCCCGATGCAATAACCAGTTCCGGATCAGGGTAAAAACAAAAGACGATCCTCCGCCATTATGCATGCGAATGGTATACGCTCGACGCCCGGCAAGCTTTTGTTTTCTCCTTAAAGGCAAACAGAACATGAACCCTTTTCATGTTTCCCGCTAAGACGCCGACGTGAGGCCGAAACTTTATCCCCCGAGGGAATGCTATCTCCCCAGTGCCCGCCAAAGCAGTCTGGTGAGCGTTTCGCTCGGCGATCTGCCAACACTCGTCAGCATCAGTGCTCCGAAACCCTAAAGGGCATGCACGGGCTCAAATGAGCAGGAGTTTTAGATTGCGTTTGTTGTCGGTTCACTTTAAAAGCCCCCCCCCTTTTTTTTTTTCTTGCGGGCGGTAAACTTGATCACAAGATTGCTTGGCTGTATATTTGGCCTAGTTTGAAGGCACTACTGACAAGGCAAAATGCGCAGGGTGTCTATTGCGCGTTTAACGTGCAGCGGCCTTGCTACTAGAGCTGCGCGATTCCCGCCGCCTTGGCGTTCTTGACAGCCGCAGCGGCACAGTGGCGCGATTCCAGGGGCCCTAAACTCGTCAGATACGAAGTTGGAGCCGAAAGTCAGCGGAGCGTGCCGATTGGACGCCGGCTACAAAAGTGCGAAGTCATCGTCGTGATAGTCCAGTCGGTGCGCTCCGTGAACTTCGACCCATACCTTGTGTTTGCCGAGATTAAAGCCCCATAACTTTGGAAATTTTTCGCGACGGCAGAGCGGCAGCATTTGCGCTAGACATTCACAGCCAGGCGAAGAACCACGTGACAGGAGTGGAAGCATGGGGGAAAGCTTGCGCATAGGATGGCGTTTTCCCGTTTGTTCAAGCAGACGACACGCATAGAAAATCCACAAGCGCTGGTTTGCTGTTTCCTTTTCTTCATTTCCACTGGTGGGTCCAGCATTTTTGCTTCAGCGGTCGCGTCGGAACTGTTCGGCAGATTGAAGAGGGGGATAGTTCTCCTCTTGCTGGGAAAATATTGCAAGGGGTGTCTGAAATGTTCGGGCATATTCTTTAGGGGCCGTCCCCCCTCCCCCCTCTCCTCTCCCTGCCCCCACTGTACCGACACTGCTGGCCTTGGAACTGTACTTGGAAAGTTGAAGCCCTATTTCCTCTTTACTATTGTGTCAGAACCTCTCCATGTGGGTGTGGTTTCTGGAGGACCGGGATGGAAGGACCCCACACAAGCGCGGCTGACACGAGACTGATCCGTTTAATCTTTAATAAAAAGAGGGAGTAGAAATGGGAAAAGAGAAGAATACGAAGTGACCATTTTAGATGGTTATTTTGTTTTAATAAAGTACAATTAACAAGGAACGGAAACATAAGGCATGCAGACTGTTATTTGAGGCCGCTCAAACTTATTGTACGCGTATGCTTTTCGCAAGCAACGATGGGCGTTGCAGCGGCAAAAAACGCCCATGGATCACGCATATGAAATGGAACATTGCGATTTGTGCCGAGGCGCCGCTACCGGCAGCGATTTTGGCCGCACAACCGCTGCGTGTGAAACGAGCATATTAAATAAAGCGATAGCTTTTAGGAGCTCGTTGTCCAGAAAAGCCGGAGTCAGTATCGGCGGGACGGAAAAATCTTGATTAATACATAAATAATTCATTTGCCACAAAAAAAAAAATTCGAAAAATTTTAAGCGGAGGCCGGATCGAACCCACGACCCTCCGGTTGCGAGCCAGACACACTACCCACTATATAGGCCACGCAGACACTTTTTTTTTTGCCAATGTTTTACAAACACAGTAAACTGCACCAAATCTCAACACTGCACAATTGATTGCCTCACACGAATTTCGTTATAGGGGCTTCTATTGCCTTCTACTGATTTTTGGCTCATGATTGAAATTCTCTAATTTCTAACAGCTTCTCAAAAGCCGTCAGCCATTCCGCTTCAGGATAGAGTTTCCGGTACACAGCTGTTAGCATACGTGTATTTTCAATAAAGTAAACGCGTACTGCGCGAACGTTTTAAGTGCGTGTGACCTACCGCCCTCCTGCAGTTCCAGATGGCACGCAGACCTAATAGCGGGCCCAGGTCAAAAGGGAAAGAACCAACGTCCACTGATACATACCGGATTCCACCTGCCATGAGCGTCAAGTTATTTTTAAGCTGGAGCTGGAGCACGCTTAAAGAAATGCTCCACGGTTCCGGCTTTTTACACAAGTGACAGTTGCGCACCCCTGGAACAAATATGTCCCTGTGAGCCAACCATGAATCAACTTGCTGGGTATCATGATGCAGGTTAAAAAATAAGGTTTCCGTCGACCCACGGATAGACATTATTTTGACTCCACTGGGCGCATCTGCATCCCAGTCGTCGAGGTTCAGAGCACGGTACAGTGGGACAGGAAATAAAGTATCAACAAGATCTCACGCCAAACGCTTCCGTGTGACAGAACACATGGGTGCAATCAAGAAACGAATTATTCGAAATTTGCATAAAGAAACAACTTAATTCAGGAAACCACTGGCGTTGCCATCCTATCCATCGCTTGAGGGAACAGTGAAATCAGGAATCAATTCATACAGTCGTAGTTAAATGACAGTACGTAAAAAAATCTGTCTGGTCTCCTAAAAAAAATAAAACCTGAGACCAGCTGCCTTATAATCAAGTGGGACAGACTAAGCCCGCCGGATTTTACTCGACGAAATATATTATCGCGTCTTGTTCTTTCCAATTTAGAGTTCCACGTGAATACAGTCAACATTCAATGAATACGCTACAAATGACTACGAGAACAGCGCAGAACTTGCAACAGGTACTACTAGGCCACGCAGACACGCTTGAAAGGCTTGCAAACGAGCGGGGGTTTGTATGTAGCAATGGCGTTGCACTCTTAAATGCGAAGCTTTAAGGCCGGTTCAGACACTTGCGTTTGAGTGCGTTTGACTGCGTTGCGGCGAGAAGCGAAAGCGAGTCACCGGCACATCTGTGCTTCGTATAAAGCGTGGAATCCAGTTCAAGGAAGCTTCTTGGCACGCGATATAAGAAGCAGGGATGTCCTGGTGTCTCGCTGCCGCAACGCAGTCAAACGCAGTCAAACGCAACTGTGTGAACCGGGCTTAAGCGTTCTCCTGTAATTTTTCCGGATACGAAGGCTCCAGCACGCGGGCGTTGCCTTTAGTCGGGCTTTGGCTGCGCGTGCACCCTGGAAGCGGGAAACTGCACAGCCGTATATGTAGAGAGTTTGTCCATTCATCGGGAAGTATAGACCTTTTTCGCATAACCTCAAACCAGCCAGTAACTGACGTACCCTCGACCTGGTGCATTTTTGGATTGCCCGCTGACACAGGGTATGCCACCGCCAAGGGTATGGGCGAAAAGGCTTAAAAACGGACGTCGTGCATCAGTTAGTTCCGACTGCTCCTTTTTACCGTGCTGCAATTTTCGAAAATCTATGGCTGTCTGGCTACCACTGCGTGGTCGTCGGATGGATAAATAATTTTAAGAAGCATAAGAACAATAGCAGAAAGTGTGCCATGAGCGCAAGATGCTGCAGCGCGAGTGTGGCTGCAATGTTATCGAGCTTTGCATTTTCCCCAAGAATCCTTATTTATGAAGTCAGTCGATTGCGAGCTTGAATCGCGAGAGATTCGTATCAGACTCAACGTCACGTTTAAGCTCACTACCACTTCGTCTACGACTGGAGGACCAATTTTAGTTTCAGGTGCAGGTGGTTCAATTAGGTTATCACTGCAAGCCCCAAGGTATGTGAAAGGTATGAAAAAGTCTACATGCCACCACTCAAAATGGAGCTATCAACTGCCGAGAGCTTACCTGCATAGACTACTTTAAACTGCTCATATATACTTCGCTGTGGAAACTCAATCAAAACACCCCACCGTCTTCGTCCTCGTTTTCTCGAGGAGGCAAGGTGATGGCCTGTGAGTAGCCAGCTGGATTCAACCGGACAAGCTCCAACCAAGTTATTGCAGCCCACCATAGCCAAGTCTAGCCAAGTTCCCCCATACCCACACCGTTGCCTACCTAGATAGCTGTGCTGCCAAAACTAGCCGGTATTTCTTTTTCTAAGCCGCTATACGGCGTCGTCGGCGCCGCAATTCTCAAGATGGCGGCGCCGTTAAAGAAAAGGTCTATAGGAGACAAATCAGGAGGCGCCATTGGCCGAAAGCGTGTGTGACGTGTTCCAGGGCCTGTTCACAAATTCGAATATGGCCAACCAGAAGCCAGAAATTATACCCCGGTGGTTGTCGCAAGAAACAAACTTAATAAGTGCATCGGAGTAACTCTCGGGTATTGAAAATATGGCACACGTGTGGTTTCAATCACGGTCATCGCAAATCATGGTGGAAGAGTGCGATTAGCGGAACGATCGACATAATCGACACAGAAGGCCTTGAGCTGCTTGTGAACATCTCAAAATAAATATGATGATGATGATAATGATGGGAACGCGGAAAAGGGTTTTCCCCTGCGCCAAGCGTAAGCCAACGAATGGATACACAGCGGAATGCGGCATGGCAGCGGGTTTAATGCCGGAGTTGACTGACTATTCAATTCAGTCTCGTTAATTAAAGAAACTATCCTGCAGCAATGCTTTAGTCACCGACAGTTTAAGAAGCGCAGAGCGTGGCCTGTTGTGTTTACGCAGTTTATGGAGTCGTTCTTTTTGGGCGGCTAATGCGGCGATTCCATTGGCTGTAGAGGGATAACGAGATGCTCGGCGATTCGCCATGTTCAGTGTCTGTGGTTAAAATATCGGTTAAAATATCAGACAAATATCGGATCCGGGGCTTCATGTAAAGCACAGCTATGCAGAGCTAAGCCTCTTCACCGGAATGTACCAGTTTTAGCAAAGTGAAAATATCCCAGTGGGCATGGAGACCATCGGTTTCCATGCCCACTGTAATTATTTTACTTTTTAACGAGGCGGATTCGATTTATGAGATAGCTATCTCATAAGTCGAACCCAGTTGCAAGAGAATCCGCAGGAGCGACATTGTCGACACCGCCAGACCTTATGCTTCTTTACATAGTTGCTTCAAGTATTAAAACAGCGCAAAATTGCTTCACGTTCCAAATTAGCTAGAATTCCCCAATTTCATATATCAGCGGATGGAGCTCAGCACCGAACAAAAGCAACGCTTTCTCAATCGCGCCTAATCACTAATTAACGTATTGACGAACATCTACGCAGCAAGGAGCGAGAATATTTTTCTTTCTTTATAATTCGCAATTAAGCCGCCGCGGGTATGATGAAGCCGCAAGTAACATATAGTATTATTTTAAATAATGTTGCCTGTGTCATTCGGATTGATTATGCAATAACTACATTGTGCAACGCAGAATACGAATGCGCGTATGAACTAATGTTTTAAAATGAAGACATTTAGAAATACTCAGCCCTGCACATTTGGAAAAAAAAACTCACATTTGATAACGACTGATGCAGGAATTTTAACGATAAATAAAAAACATAGTTTTTCTTTTAATCACGCGCTTATTGGGTTTGGTTGCATAAAGACGTTTGCAGCGTGTGTTGTGTTTCATTCTTTCTTTCATTATTTTATTGCAAAGAATGCATCGGGAATATGTACATTGCTTTAATGTAGCTTGTCCGAAGAGATCAAGAAACAAGATCAAGCTGGCGCATAATATAGAAAGCAACGCATATAATGACAAATGAGCGCACGCTTGTACACGAAAACAAACAATCAAATTCACGCCCGTACCCGCGTACGCGTTCAAAGTTGCCCCCTTTTCTGTACGCGGCTTCTCACACATACACGCTCTCAAGCAATCGCTATCGATCCCAGAAACATCCAGTGCAGCGAGCAAAAACAAAACAAAACAAAAAAAATAATAACTTAGACCTGTGACAACATGTCGCAAAACAATAACCTCCCACAAACACACAAAAATGTGCACTCGAGAATTCCTGCTTCTTCGAAGACTTCCACCAGCTCATACCGACGCCGGGACTCAGAAAGTTTGCTACAACTTCCAGAGCCAATCAAGAGAGCGATGACAAATGGCGGTCCTGCTGGCGCATAAACATGCGCCTGGAAGGGCTGCAGATTTGGAGGCACATACGGGAACTCGGCGACGATAAAGAAATTCCACTAGACAGAAAAAAAGTAACGGCACCGTGTTTCGAATATGGAGCTTATAAAAAAAAATAAACCCGCCTCGTCTTTTTTTATTTTTTGTTTGCGCTATAGAGCTCAGTAGGCATGTGGGCGGGTGGCTTGCGTACTGCATTCCTGAGCCTCCGTGGCTATACATCAGTGGACCTGATGATGATGATATGAATAATGATGACGATGAAGGGCTATGACCTCCGAGATTTTTCGCGCGTATCGGATTACTTTACTCGTTACGTTACGAACTGCTTTCCCGTTACTTCTCCCGTACACTTATCAAGAAAACAATAAAAACTATTTTGATGTTTTAAAAAAATTTTCTGCAACAGTACTGTGATAAGCCCGCACTATGGTAGTCCATGTAAAAATAAAATATTGTATTTAAGAAAAAGAATGTAGGTGCACTCTGTTTACCTGTAAGCTGACAAAGCAGCGAAAGCTGCAGCCACACCCGCCGTCCCGCTAGCTTACAGCAACCGGAAATGATCCCTGGAATTCTGCAGGCAAAGCTAGCGGCGCCCATGCTCAGTAGCTGCGTCTACCTTCTCTAGGAGACCAAGAAGACTGCGCCTACTCGGCGTTCACTTTGGCCGTGTTCCAAAATTTGCTCGATCTTACTCCAGGGTAAGGGTTTGGTACCTTAACGTTCCAAAACTTACCCGCGTTCAGCGCTTTTCAATCTGTGTTGTCAAGTGACATGACCCGACAGAGTAACTCGGATCCATTTGGGTAGGATTTGGAACACAGCCTTTATCTTTGTTTTTCGCATATTTGTTTATGCCTGGCACGTTTTTCGAGTGGTTCTAGTCACCGTCAGGGACGGATATAAGAAAGGGAGGAGGGGAGAGAAAGGAGTGGCGACGCCCCCGCCCCCTCTCCCTCCTAAGCCCCCCAAGGTTAACTTTTTAATGCAAAAATTGGTATACACCAACTAAAAGTTAAGTCTTTGCTGACATAACAAACAGCGGGTAAAAAAACGATTTCCTGTAATGCCGAACTGGAGCGCAGCTCTTGAGGAGGAGAAGGGGAGGGTACGGATGAGAGTTTATTCCCCTCTTCTCCTGCTCCCTCCCATTTAGCGAAACCTTTTCGCTTCATTTCCCGCTAAATTTAGCGAAAATTTCCCCCTAAGTTTAGCGGGGAATTTTTTCCGCTAAATTTAGCGGGGAAACTTTTCGGTAAATTTAGCGAGTAAACTTTCTCGCCAAATTTAGCGAAAAATTTTTGCCTTCAAATTTAGCGGGAAAACTTTACCCTCGTGACGTCACACGTGAGTCACGTGTGACGTTTAGCGAAAAAATTTCCGCCATATCTAGCAAAATATTTTTCTATATTGACGTCACACGTTACATCGTGTGTGACGTCATTATGCAAAACGTCCCGCTAAACTTAGAAAAAAAATTTCCCGCCAAGTTCAGCGGAACAATTTTGCCCTCGTGACGTCACACTTAACGTCACGTGTGACGTCGTTATGGGAAACGTCCCGTAATGCAACGCGCGGTTACGCCGATGCCGATGGAAAGGGGCTCTTACCCTTCACTCTGCTAGATGAGGAGTCGACCCATCTTCAAGAAGGCAGAGCTTATTTCGGCAAAGGCCGAGACCGAATGACGAGTGAAATTTTAGAAGCCCATGCGATTAAAAAGAAGGTAAGAAATGCGTCAGCCAGACGTCGCTGAATTTACACATCAAAGAGATTGCATTTTTAGACACGTGTTGATCGAACACTCCCTGAAGTGATCGATGTTGGTATTTTTTTTTTTAATAAATTTTAGTTGAGAGTCAGGGCTTGTCCTGTCTGCACTTCTACTTTGCCCCTGTTTTTCTTTTTTTTCGAGCTGTTTGCCTTTATGTCACTACAGAGGGAGCTCGGCGAATGATGAGACTTAAAATATGTCTAGACGTCCCCATCAAACAAAACAAAAAAGAGAAAAAAATTATCTGCGCTGTGGGATTGAGTATTACGTTTCACCGTGTCCACTGCGACAGCGCAGACTTGGTTTTTAGGTCTAAACATATTTTCAGATTTGTCATAGTTGAGCTCTCCGTCTGTAGATTGCAGAGAATCTCTTGAGAATAATATCGAAGTGCCCCTTCTACCTATAAATGTTCTTTTGTTGTACCTTGCAAGTGTGGAATGCCTCCTACATGCTTATGTGGAGCTGTCTGCACAAAAGAAGTAGCACGGCAATTCTCATATAGGAGACATTAGTGCCTTTACTAGTGTAAAAAAAAAAATTATTTACTGCGGTGGCAAAAAAAATAGAAAAAAACGGCTGTTCAGTACAGCGGTGAAAGCAAAATACGAGTCGGATAAATGCTCTCAAATTCAGGGGCAAGTTGATATAATTTAATTGTACAATCTGCAATGACCACAGTTCTAACATAAATTTATGACAACGCGGGTGGATGGATGAATACATACGGCTTAACAGATTTAATCGGCTGGTATCTTGCGCCACCTAGCCGGTGGTTTAAAGGGGCCGTACGTGTAACGATATTGTGTAGGAACAGGACCGGCCCTACACCATCAAGCTCCCAGGGTGAACTCCGGCCATGGCGCCCCCTCCCCCACCCCCTCCCCTTTTATTATACGTCCCTATCTACTGGGTACGAAGTCACATTGTTAGTAAACATGTGAGCTGTTGCCCAACACGAGCGTTTTGTCAGACAAGAACTGCATTCCGAAATCAAACGTCGATCTAGCATTTAGCTTCGTGTCGGGCGCCGTGATCAAATAAACCAGAAGCTAGAACCGTAGAAAGTTGCAACCCTAAAAGAAGTTGGATTGCTTTCTCTTTCCTTTGACTTCTCAGTTCTTCATATCTTAATTTCATACGATTAAGACCACATAGCATACTCTAGATTTGGTTTTAGGTCTTCACTTTAAAAGAAGTCAGAAATAAGACTAACTATAAATTATTTTTATAATATTTACACCGTGCCCACAAATCCGGATGAAGCATTTGGAGTGGCCGCATAAATCGGCCTGGTAAGGTATCGCGCTTCGATTTACCAGAGGTGTCCAAAGTTGATGGAAGCATCGCATGAATTAAAAAAAAAATATTACCTAGGTAAAAAGAAAAAAATACGATATATGTTTTATTTTCTCCCTATACGACGCCCGTCTGCTATCCACGCACCCTCTGACTGGCGCAAAAACCGACAGATGGCGGCAGCGACCTAGGCGCAAGCTTTCCGCTTAGTCGCGCCAAAAGTAGACATTTTAAATGAAAAAAAAGGAAAACAGCGCGCTTTCAATAAAACCTATTAACGGAAGCCAAAATAAACAAAACCGATGGTTTGTCAAGTAATTTCAACTACATGTCATTTGCTTCTAGCGCGACCGGGCGGTAAGCTTGCGTCGGGGCCGCTGCCGCCATCTAACGGTTGTGGCGCCAGTCAGCGGGCGAGTGGATAGCAAACGGGCGCCGTAGGTAGGAAAAATCAGTTATCAATTTTGAATTTTTTACCTTTTACTCCGGTAAGTTTGTTCGAAGTTTTCATGTGATGTCTCCACCACCTTCGGGCACCTATGGGGTAATTCACAGCGCGATACGTTAGCAATCCGACTTATGCTGTCACCTTAAAGGGATACTTCAACGAAATTTGAAATATTTCCGTCGTGTTCAAAAATAGGTTGAATATGATCCACAATATCCGTAAATGACAATCGCACGTTTGTATTTTGATCCTGGTGGCTGTATTTTTCATTATAAACGGCCCACTCTGGCAAGCGCTCGGAGAATTCCCAGCTCAGAGCACGTGACATCCAACGCAATCGTGACGTAGGTCGTCTCGGGACGAGCAAAGCTACGACGAGACTGACGTCGAGATGATGGCCTAGTCGTTCCAGCCACCGAAGCGGCGGCTTTTGTAGGAATTTCGAGTGACGAGTTAATCTTCTATAATCTTGTAGGGGGACATTAGCGACGTTTGGGACACACAAAAGGGATTCTCGGGAAAAGGGGAGTTCCTCCTTCCCCTCTTCTCTCGTCGTGGCTGGAGGCACCTTCCGTCCGAGCGCAGCCAAAGCTACTTTTGGCCGGCGCCTATTACACGCCGGCAATAGGTCACGGGATCTCGCCTGCACATTTGTATCACTCCGCTGCGCCGCTGGTCGTCCGCGCCGCCCACGCTCGCCGGGTATTTCGTCTGCTACGGCTGTATCAACGGTATCGTCTGCTACAGGTTTAAGAAGTGCCCTTTCACGTTCTCAAATTTAGTGACAGGGGATGTAAGTACATAGGCTGGCCGCTGGCGTCTATGTCCCAGCTTTCCACCTGTTCGGCATTTTGGCATAGTTTCGAGATGTAAGTACACATTGCAAGATGCCCGATGACCCGGCCGTTGATGTTTCCTTGTATTGTCTGGATATACCAGGGCTCTAGGCGCAGTTCTTTCCACCAGCTTCTCGGCGTTCAATGTGATCGGCAGGTAAAGGGGTGCCCTGATTTCCCCGCGTATCAGTGAATTGTAGTGGCCCGGACGCTTTTCTTGTTTACTACGCATTCGCAGTACGACGCGGCCGGAGTTTCCTGTCGAATTTGAAAGTAGACATTCATCACGACCTCTCGCGCCTGACGCTCAAACGTGCCTTTGCGAAAGGACGTTTTGAAGTGACTCAGTGAGGAAAGCAGCGAAGCACATGATTCGGCCATTACGGGAACGAAATCGCACCGAAAAAAGCCAGCGCTGCAGCCGTGTTGCCAGCGGATGTACGTGCTTTCACCAAACCACGTGCATTTACATATATTAATAAAGACATTAACTTCAGATATTTAGTTCCTTTCGTTGCAAATCATTCTCAGCAGTACAGATCTGGAATGTTGTGCAATGTTTACGCACAAACAGTTATTAAAAAAAAATACTTTTGCGGACTACTTTGCGGTGCTTAGAAATGCTCTTCTCGAAGTTGCTTCAGCCTTTGGCTGCGCTCGGACGGAAGCTGAAACGAAGTATAGCTGTCATGGTTCCTAGATGGGCATTACAAACGAGGCGTTAGCGACATCCACCAGTTGCTCTTTTCTAATCGTTCAACTCGTTTTAGAATTCCTTTTCGAGACTTTTTTAACAAGATATTGGTATGTTCCATGTGATACTGCTCTTTTGAAGACATATAAACCAAAAAACGAGAGCCGAAATTTCGTTGTAGCATCCCTTTAATGGCTTCATCCGTGTTCGTGGGCATGCTATATTACAAAAGGGGCCATGAAATGACTATCTTAGTTTAAATATTGCACAGGATGGATCCGGGAACGTGATAAGCTATGAAATGTACATACTTCTTTCTTTCACTCCATGCACTCCCAAAACCATTATGAATAAACCAAACTGTCTTGACCAATTCACTTCACAGCCAGAACAAGACCTTTATATACCAGGGTGTCGGACCGAAATGTATTTCGTTCCGGTTTTCGTTCCGGTTCAGGGAAAACGGTTCAGCTCCGGTTCAACTCCGGAGTGAAAAAATAAAGGTTCAAACTGGTTCGAAACGGTTCGTACTCATATGCTACAAAAACAATTGACGGCAGCAAAAGACAAACTATGGATATTTTATAAAAGTGTTACATATAGAAAGCAAAGGCTCACGTTACTGTGTGGAACGAACGAGCACCTCGGGACGTGGGTGAAAGCGCTGTTCAATGTCAGGCAGCTGACCGAAGAAGCAGGACGTCGTCATGCATATCCGGGGAAAGACGCCACCAGTGAGACGGTAGAATAAACTTCAGTGCAGAAAAGGCTCGCTGCACGTTGACCTGGGTCGCAGGCACTCCCAGGGCTACTCGCGCCAATATAGAGTTCTGGATGGCATTCCCTTCTCTCCTACCAAAACTGTAACCTGTTAGCGTCCCTTAAAAGTCGCGGCTCCTTGTCTAGCAATGCTCGAAAGAGCTGTGCGCCTTGATGTTTGTGTTTCTGAGGAGAAAAGGTTTTGGTCCTTGCAGTCTCTGCTACCAGAGATCGAAGCTGTTTCGCTGCTTTCTGTAGCTGTAACTCTTGATTGAATCTCCACTCCCCTTCCCGATCCTAGACTTTTATTTTACACAAATTATTAAATCCGCTGATGTATTTTGAAAGCAGATTAGATGCGCCACAGTGTGGCAACTAGTGCAGGTTCTAGAATATCCATTGGCCTTTGTATCGCTTTCTCATCCGATCAGTTGTACAATGAAATCAAGGCGTTTAAAGTAAATTGCACCCAGCTCCGGAACTGAAGACAAGACACACCAAACAGAGCTTAAACTGAATAGACAACACTAGGCGTGTTGTCTATACCTCTCAATGTCCTTTTTTTTTCTTTGCGTTTAGTCCGAAATGAAAAACCAACTAGCCCAACTCACCGTTTTGCCACCAAGCAGGCTCATTAATTGGTCACTTTTGCTGACGTACGAATTGGGTATGTCCTAGTGTTAAATGTTTTTTTTTGATAAGCCATTTCCGGTCCTTAACAAAAGGCTGGGACGAATGTGAGCTTTGGTAAAGAAATACGTAAGACCAGAATTCACGGAGAATTTGTAGTTATTGTGCTCATTTCATTTGAGTTCTCAAGACGAACTTTATAAAAATATGAAGATGACTGTTATGTAGAAACCTCATAATGGAACGTTACAGAGCTTTCCGCTGCCAATATTTTGCGCTTTTTGACTTCCCACATGAACGAAACACCGCAAAAAAATTGATAACTTTTGCCCAGGAAGGAAAAAATAATTATATCGGTCCGGTCCAACTCCGGTTTGCGCGAAAATAATATTTCTTTGTTTCATTTTTTGGTTCACTTTTCAGGTTACTATGTTTTTCGCCACGCACTTTTCACGCAACCTGACTTCGCGTATGAACCGAAAACCGCATGGAAAACATATCGATCGGTTCTGCTCCGGAGCGAGAAAAACTATTTCGTTCCGGGTCAACTCCGGTTCGCGCGAAAATAACGGTTTTTTCCGGTTTTCGGTTCACGGTTCGGGTTCGGTTCAGTACCCTGTTATATACACGAGCTCATCTCTGTGACGTCACGGCGCGGTGGTGGCGCGTCGGTCGCACTTCCGGTCTGGGGCTGTGGGCAGAAGTCCCCATGCCAGACGTGTATTCCTGCGTTGTTTTGAAAGCAACCAGACAAAAACCTGCCTTCTCGTCAAAACGCCGCGCCTGGGGCCGTACCAAAAATGTCGAGAAAGGTTTGAAGGTCAGTTTTCACGTGCTCGGCTCGTCCGAGAATCTGGATATGTGCCGTGAAAAGGGAAAAGCAGACGCCGTCGGACAACGATTGCTTGGGCGGGAAGCACTTTGGGTTGAATTCACGGATACTGGTGGTCATCAATTTTGGTCCAACATGAACGCCAGAAAACCGTCAAGTTGTGCGGACCACCTGCGGACTACGTTCAGTGCGTCTTCAAGTTCAAACGGCCACCTGATTGTTCGAACTGTCGTCTGCTCTTTCAAACGTTTCTGCTTGTCGTCTGCTCTCTTAAACGACGCCGGTCCGTAGACCAAATGTTGGCCCGGTACTTGCGATAAGAAGTAAGTGCAGGCCTCAAAAGACTTAAATTTGAAGGTTGGTAAGCAGGTTCGATGAAAACAGTAGATAAGGGGAGATGTTGACCATTGTTACCAGTGACCCTCACCGACTTGTTATGCCTAACTCAGTTTTTCCGATTCTGCTTGCGATTTTCAGTATCGACGTCGACCATCTCAGCTACGGTTCACGCTTTTGCAGCCCGAGCGGCGTCGCGACTGAAAATTCCGAGCGAAATCTCATCATGCGAATCAGACTTTAGCGTACATTCTGCGGCGTCCACGCGGAATGAATCGCCGCATGTCACATTATTCACGCGAAGTTTTGCGGTGTAACGAGCCTCGGTAATTTCGCTGACGCCGCTCAAGATAGTCAGAAATCGCCAGGACGACGTAGAACCAACAATTCGAACGCGAAAAAGGGCAGGGGGACTCACACTGACGCCGACAACATCACATTTCAATGGTGTGTTTATGGGCGACGGCGAGTTTCTTGCCCACACCCCCATCGCACATGCGCGGGGCCGGTGGCGTCCGCTAGGGACGCTCCGGGCGCTCCGGTTTGTTTGTAAACATGAGTTGGTGTATACTCCCAACATTTACCATACCCGCGCGTCCAGATTGACTTAACAATGCCAATGCACCGGACATGTTCTATGATTTGGGGCTATAGAGTGCAGCTGTATACCCGTCACAGTATTGATTAGACACAATCCACAACCAGAGTCTCCTCCAAGGCATTAGTCGTAAACGAGCTCAAGCCGAGTGCTCATGCAGTTTTTGTATCTACTGCGTGAGCCGTATTTGACTGATGTCACCCTTGGTTTATCTCCGTGTCCTTGTGAGAATTACTGCTCACAAGACTACATCATCGAACTATATACAGAGGGGTCTGCCATAAAAATATTACCGCGAAAAAAAAACGCTTCTGGCTCAAGGGCATTTAATACAAATATCCTTCTATCACACTTGTATATGAATGCTTGTATAAATGCGTAACTGTGAACCCAATATTGTTCCATGACACCTTTAGACAATTGTAGTATTGTCAAATGTTTGCTCAAACAAATTCGCCGATCGAAAGATTATATCTGAAGGCACTTTAAATTTCAGAAGAATTGCATTTCTATCGTTGAAAGCAGCGTGACGAGCTGACCGACCTCACGTCAAAAGAGTTTTGTTCTAAGGCGCGAAAATGGGCTTTTTTAGAAAAAAAAATTACGCGTTCGTTTTTCGGTTTGTATTTCTCTAATGGCATTGTATGCATCAAAGGCGAGAAGGGATTCTAAAAAGACTAAACGTAAGAAAAGCTTTTTTTCTTTTGTTTTCGAGAATTTGGCGCAATTTGGAAGATCGGCGTGCTTCACGGTAAAATCTTCGTGTTTCTGTCGTTACTTTCTGTAGAAGAGCTGTTTTTGAAAAAAAAGAAACATTAAAATATTAAACAAAACAAAAAATCAAAGCAAACTACCCTAACGGTTTGCATCGGCTCCAGCACCTTCTAGTATCAAGAACGCTTTCGTCGCTTTCAAATCTTCGCATTTCCTTCCTTGACACGCGTTTGACGTGATACTTTTCTTCGTCGGTCACGCCCCTCTCTTCTCAGATAGATGGTTGATAGAGCCAAGAAACACACGCAGGAATCGCGTTGAGCCATCGATTTTATTTCCTTCGCTCGGGGCTCCTCCAAAGGTACCCTTTCGTGTTAGAAACAAGATTCCGAACGCGTGGAATTGAATTTTCATCGCGGAGTCGAGCGATTCAATCTTTCCGGTGACATCTCAGAACGCTTACCAAGATATCCAACATTCCCATGTGTCCCTTTATCCCTTATTTTTGCTAGCACTCAAATTTATTACACTAACAAAAAAGACAAGAAATAATATATTTACTTTTTTTTCGCATAAAAACGTCACCCAGCAGCAAGTGCATCAGACCGTTTTGGAAAGATTATGGACACGAGAACAACGTCTTTGATGCTGCAGCTACAGGCCGAAAGAAGAACATTTTGATTGTGAAAGCCGATCGCAAAGCGGAGAATAGCCCTGCACCTCCCAGTCAAGAAACAAAAATATTGTTTATCTTCCCCCCCCCTCAAGAAAAAAGGAATGTTCGCGATGGCGCAAAACAGGAAAAGGTGAATTCGGTGGCGACCAGGGTAGTCCTGGAAGCGTCTAATCTGCGCTCTAAAGCCGCGCTCGAACTGCTAATACAAAATACAGTAGACAGCCCGCAGACACTGTCTGGGGCGTGTATGACAATCCTGTAACAATGGTGATACAAAAACTGTTTGCGAATATCTTGGCATACTTATGTATAAGCAAACACGCTTCGAAGAAGCGTGCTTTCTTACATATAAGTATGCCAAGATAAGTATTATATGCAAGTATGCCAAGATGAGTATGCATAAGTGTTCGCGCCCGCAGATAATTCCTTTCATCATGTCTGCAGCTAACACTTTAGGGAGTTTTAGGAAACCGTTCTTGCACATCCGATACGGTATACGATGGGTCCTCCGGTACGAACTGCGCATGCGCTACCGCAGAAGACTCCCATATACGCATTTCGTAATGCGTATATGGGAGTCTTTTCGTTTCGGAATGATTTCACTTTATAAAATCATTCGTTTGCTCTTAACGGAAAATTCGAAGAATTTTAGGTGGGATTCAATCCGACGACCCTTCGGTTGCGAGTCAGACACGTTACTGACTATGCCATGTCCGCCGGACTTCCTGCTCAGTGGCAGGAAGAGAATGAGAAGCGAATGAGAAGGCGATGCGAGCGGGGCCCGATAACGCTATCGCGTTCCACTCTTAAAGGCGAAGCTTAAGATTCCTCCAAGTTGTTTTTCTAGGTCTAAATTTAGTTTTAGCCTCGTCATTCCCCGAGATCTGTCCCTATACACTCTAGCAATTCGCACATCGCACTTCTAAGTGCTTTACGGGAAAGTAGACACACCAGCTTTCTTACACTCCGTTTCAATTTACGTCTGACCACAGTCAGTGCTACGAACCGATAGGGCAAATTAAGCAGCGCCAAAAGTGCACCGTTATGGCGCTCGTCGTCTATGGGGGTTTGCTATCAGCAGCTAAAGGAATCACACACATACACACACAAAAAAAAGATCACAGGGTCGCGAAGCATTTACTGTGCTGCTCGGTTGGTTTAGTCGGTAGCAGTTTACGCTCAAAAATGATAACCGCAGCACCGTGACAATCCACTTTTAGTGCTGCTTGATTGCCCGTGCTTTTTCTTTTTTTGTAAAGGAGGTGGAAGCTTTTTTGACCACTTAAAGAGATACTACAACGAAATTCCGGCGCTCATTTTTTGGTTTATATGTGTTCAAAAGAGCAGTATCACATGGAACATACCAATATCTTGTTCAAAAAAGTCTCGAAAAGGAATTTTAAAACGAATTAAACGATTAGCAAAGAGCACCTGGTGGATGTCGCTAACGCCTCGTTTGTAATGCTCGTCTAGGAACCTTGACAGCTAGTGACGGAGGTCGTTTCGCCTCCGGCCACGACGAGAGAAGGGGGGAAGGAGGAACTCCCCTCTTCCCGAGAATCCCTTTTGTGTGTCGCAGAAGTCGCTATTGTCCCCCTACAAGATTATAGAAGATTACCCCGTCACACAAAATTCGTGCAAAAGCAGCCGCTTCAAGTGGCTGGAACGACTAGGCCATCCTCTCGACGTCAGGCTCGCCGTAGCTTTGCTCGTCTTGAGACGACCTACGTCACGATTGCGTTGGATGTCACGTGCCCTAAGCTGTGCCTTCTCCGAGCGCTTGCCAGAGTGGGCCGCTTATAACAAAAAATACAGCCACCAGTATCAAAATACAAACGTGCGATTGTCATTTACGGATATTGTGGATCATATTCAACCGATTTCTGAACACGACGGGAATATTTCAAATTTCGTTGAAGTATCCCTTTAAGGTCGGTTCACAGATTCGCGCCGAACGCGTTGCGCTGTGTTGCGTCGCAGCGCCTCCCCGCTGGCTCGTCGTAAAGGGTTGCCATAGCAACAACTCGACGCGAGGCAGTCTACGCGGTCAAAGGTAACTAACTGTGTGAACGAGACTTTAACCATAGCCTCCTATATACTGACAAAGCCGGGCAGATCGCCACGAGAAGCGGCCGCTGAAATGGAAAAGGTGGAGCGGCAGAGAACGGATGGAAAGGAGGGCCACGTGACTGGCGCCCCGCTGCGGCGAGACGCCGAAGCACACTTCTCTCGAGCGAACAAGTGTGTTTCGGGTCCTCGCCGCTGCAAAAGCTGTGCGCTGACGTCCAGGTTAACCGAGAAATGGCTCTTTGATGCTCTGTGCCACCAGACCCTCGCGCTCTAAATCTGAGACCGGGCACTCTATGGCTCCGTCGTCGAACTGCTAGGCTTTCTGAGTATAGAGGAGGGTAGGCTTTAACAGAGGCACCACCGTCGGGACGCTATACCGCTCGCTTAATTGAAAGAAGAGCAGTGATGGCATAGTTTACACTCAAGTAGTTTTGTGAACGTACTATCTCTTTTTTTATATTTGCAAAACAACCATGACGTCTGTATAGACTTTAGGGAGTTCGTGCACGCGTGAACTACATGATGACGATGTACAGACGGAGCATCAACTATCGGTGCTTCTTTAAAGGGAAACTGAAGCGGTTCTGTATTTGAGAAAAAACACTTCAATAGACCGATCTCACCAGCCAGTTTAACTACGCCACCGCTGCCGCAATGCATCGAGGGAACTTTAGTTTTTTCACACCTGCGATAACCTCGCTGGAGCTCTGCGCGTGTAAAGACGAGAAGGCACGAGCCCTCGGGTACACGGCCGTCTGCCTCCTGAGAATTAAAGTTATAACGGCGTCACGCATGCGCCGAACGCTTAGTGAGATCAGTCTATTGCCTTTATTCGGCCTTCTGGATCACGGATATCGAAATTATGTTTCAATTTGGTGCACGGAGGCTGCAGAAATTTATTTTTAAAGTACCAACGAAGCCCCTCTTTCCCAGAACGTGACGTCATATTATCAGTTTTCGGAATCTCCCTCTCGCGCATTTTGAGCTCCTATCAAAGCTATGCACCCGCACTCTGGCTATTTACGAAAAGGTCGAAAAGAAAACGTTACGACTGGTATCAGTGCGGGGCAATAAACCTGGCAAGCTTGCAATTGCAGGCGCTGCCCACAGGAGCGAAACGCGCTTGGCGACCGAAAGATCCTAGTATGACGTAACGACCGGTCGGAGGTTTTTCGTGTTTTCCCGCGTTTGGTTACATCTCCGGGCAAAACGAACGGGATATTCAGATTCATGGGATAAAATTCGCTAGAACTCCCCTTCAAGTTTTTTTGTTTTTTTGCAAGAATTTCTTTAGCTTTTCTTTAATCATACAATCTAGAAAATTCAGCGCGTATACTTTCCCACAAAGCACTTAGGAGGGCCAATTGCAACGATTGGCTCTGCCAAGTTCTTTGCGGGAAAGTAGGCGCTCATTGATTTCTTAACCCGCAGTCAGACTGCTCAGACATTAAACAAAGAAGACACAATGTTCGCTGAAGACATGACGAAAGAATTAACTCACGCTTTAATCATGTTCGAAGCATGTTGGCCTCACGTATGCATGTTTCCAACATGTCCGCAGACAGTTTTTGTATTACCAGCGTGAACGGACTGTCATACGAGGAAGACACACGACTCGGTGTCTTCAGACAGCTTTTTGTATTCTTTATTAGCAGTCTGACTCGGCATTAAAGTGCGGTCAATAACGATGGCGAGCGGTGTCGCGCGTTAACCCTTATGTAGCATCAGTACTAAAAGACGTCCACCTCTTTTTTACATTCAAACGTTTGGTTGCCATAGGAGCATAATGTCGGCCGCACTTCTCATTTACTTATCTGGAAAAAAAGGAAGCCCAACGGTGGGTGTCCCGATCGTGCTAAGTTGTGAAGTATACACTCGACGAGTTTCAAGGGTGTAGACGTCATTTCTTAGCATCTGAATGTTCTTTAAAATACGTATATAATAACGTAAGGCGCCACAAAATAAAAAAATGCAAATCACTGTTGCTTTTACTTATTGCAAATTAAGAGAAAAAGTTTTAAGATTTTTTCTTTGGGCGTCTTGGCATAGCGGTCAGTAAAAATGACTAGATTCGATGTAGTACAACTAGTAAATATTAATTTACATTAGAAAATTATAAATGTCTCATTTTGCATGATCTCTGGTTCAAAACCAGACAGCTATAGTGAGGCAAAATAAAACACCCTGTAAAATTTAAAAAAAAATTAAAAATAAAGAGCAGGCAACTTACTTTTTTTCATTTGGAACATTTCAAGAACACTCCGTGGGCCCCAACACAATTTTCGTGAGCCGACTCATTGGACAGCGTGCGTTAGATCCAAACAGAACAAGGTGCTGTTTTGCTTCAGTTTTTGTATGCCAGGCAGTGCCAGTCACATTTGGCGCTCGTCGCAAGGTTTGCAGAAAGGTTCGGCTTCACCGGCTTGTTCAGTGAACGAAGAACCTACAGATTTCGTCCTCCACCCTGGATAATCTTCCTTCCCGGTCTTATTTTTCAAAGTAGGCGTAGACTATTATGTGAGCACCCTTGAACGTGAACTCAGAAAGGGACTTCTCCATGCACGCAATATCAAATCAAATGAAATCAAATCAAGTTTATTTCCAGAAACTCTGGTGGAAAACCCATACAAAAAGCTGTTAAGAAACAGCTTGACTAGGTATGGGATCCCTTTACATATGCTCAACGAAATCTTGTTTCTTACTGCTAGAAGAAAAGCTCGTTGTTTGGATCCTGAGTTTTATAAAGCGCTTGCTCTTTACATTCATTGAGTTTCCTTGCACGCTCCTTTCAAGCGCATTCTTAGGTACCCCGAAGTCTTTGGATATACCTCGAATAGACTGACACTGCTGATGGAATTTTGAAGTACTTTTTTTAGTTCATTTTTTCACCATAAAACCTTGGCTGTTATTATTTTGTCCGTCTGGACCAATCTAAACAATATAAAAAATATACCTCGGGAGAAAACAATGAACACGCCAAAACTCGGTTTATGCCTGCTGATGGTGATATTGTCGTGTTTTGCCCCTTACATGCACTCTTCTTTAAACAATTTTCTTGTCATAACAATCAAACCCTAGAACGATAAAATGTTATCCACTGTTAGCTAACGAAGCAAACATAAAATAAGAACTTACATTTGTACCGTAGGTTTTTCAAGCTTAGCGTCATGCCTCCAGATACCTAAACGTAAATGCAGATTTTCACCACATTTTGGCGGCTCGTCGAACTACAAACAATACCTCTGCATTTCCGCCAATTGTAGAAGATTTTCAATGAAGTAAAGCACACAATTGTTGGCTTATATCTGCATAGGATGAAGGAAATTACATTGAACGATTCCCACACATATATGACGCTAAAATCAAATTTCGCATTTCGCCCCATGTCTTACTCTGCCCCGACTTACCCTATGTTAATTGACGGTAAGCTCCACTTGATAATATAATGTTCCTCTGCGTTATGAAACTGAAATAAAAAATACTCCCAAAGGTAAACTTGCCGTTCTCGATAGCAGACCCCGCATCTCTTGCAAATATTGATGAACCACGGCCGAGACGCTCGCTATGCTCGCCTCGAGAAATTTCGTCGGAGAAACAAACATCGTCTATTCCTTTATAGCTAGCTTTCCAGCTGTGTTAAATTATGCTTCAAATGTATCAAATTACGTTAGGGTTTCATTTAACAGTATGTATGTAGATAGTGCAACTTCTTCGGGTAAGTAGTTATAGCAAGAGTAGCGATTTAAGGTTCAGTTTTCATCCTTGTTTTCCTATGCATTATAGATGACTGCAGCAAAAATCCTAAAAAGCGTAAAAACTATATCAAAAACAATTTTATGAAAGTGTTCGGATTGAGTACTGTTTTCCATGAATTTTCTGGACAAAATCCTGGACTCACGTAAATAGAGTGCATAGCATACCAATAAAACATAACTGTCCTTTTGTTTCATCGACGCTTTCTCGTACGCGAAGGAGCAGACAACGCAGACAAGACTAAAACCAAAGAAGCTGCTTTTTTTTTTAAATAAAAGAAATTTGAAGTTTTATAGGTTCGGGACACGCAAGTCGTTCCGCACAAGGCACCATTTTTGCACGCAACACTTCCTTAGAAATCTAAACACTCGTCTCCCATTTTCGTTATATCTGCCACACAATTGGCGCTGCGATAAATTTGATGCAGCGTCTTCATTTGTGCGAGATACTTTCTTTTTTCGCGGTTGTGTGCCTGAAATAAAGAAATAAAGAGAGAGAGAGAGAGAGAGAGAGCGCTTGCGTAAGGTCTTAGGAGCGCGCACTCGAGCAATCTCTCATTTCCATCGACAAGAGTATAGTGCATATAGAACGACTCGCTTCAAGATGTCTCCGCCTCGGGGGCACTCCGAGTACAAATGCCCGCGAAAGAAAACCTCATCGATAATAAAATGGAAGGAGAGGGGAGGGGGCGGGGGAACCGAGCACCGACAAATCTTCGGGCCACTGATGACTCCGGCCTTTCCCCATTGAGGACGAAGTAACGCTTCCCTAAAAATGGTCCTTTGGATTGTTAGAGATTCCTCCTTTTTCTTTCTGCTATTTGCATAATCTGCGCCCTAGAGCCTAATTTAAGGACATGCCGTGTGTTGCACCCTCCATCCCCTACCTTTTTTCTCTTTCTGTCTTCCAGTGCCTATAGTGTTCTTTTTCTCTTCTGGTCAACGGTGTCTTATAGTTTTGTCTTTAGGGATTACAGAGTGCAAACTTTGTAGTGTATCGTTCTCAAAGAGAATCTCTTCTCAATTAAGATGGCAATATGTCTAGAGGGTCCTGAAAAAGTCCATGGCTGTGCGCTCTTTTTGCATTTAGAACGGCGTTCTCAATGGGAAGAGCTTTCGAGTGGATTTGCCTCACTTTTCACTGCTCTATTTATTGTTTTTTGGGTAGTCATGCAGCCTTTATTCAGCTCCGCGAGAGGCTTACCTTTTTTTTTTCGTTTTTTTTTTGTTTGTGCGTGTTTTAGTTTGCTTAGATTTTCAGAAACTTCGAACAGTGACGGAAAATAAGACGCATTCAATGCAACTCACTCATTCTCTTTACATGTATGTATACAGTTACTTTTTTTTCATTTATTGCGCCACGCGAATGCTAGACCTGAAAAGCACTGCAGTACAGAGCAATCATTAACGAATTTAAACTTTCGAGAATACCAACTGAAACGACAACGACATGCTTATGAAACAAGGAGGTCGATGTTTGCTTGCTCGCTCAAAATAGAAGAATGTCAATAGGAATGCAATGAAACAAAATGAATAATAAAAAATAGAATAATGTCAGTGATCGAGCAATCAATATACATAAACTACAATTGATAATATAGCAGTTAGTAATAAAGAAGTTCAACTTGAACTTGGTACAAAACAAAAGGAGCTAATTTCATCACTGTTGTCGCATGAAGAAAACATAAGTCACAAGTCATACGGCGAGCTCGTGTTCCAAAATGCGTCTTTGGCGTATAGGAACGTAAAGAGGGGCACGCCAATCAAATGGCAACATAGAGAGCGGCATTGATAACGCCCGATAATGGGGCAGCTAAGCTCCCGCCGTCATCGGTTGAGGTGGGGGAAACAAACGCACAAGGTGCCCAAGGAGGAGGCGAACTTGCATGCCGTAAAGTTTTTATATAAATAACGCTTTGTGTGTTTTGCGCAGAAGCTGATATGGACATAAATACGACAGTTTTTTTTAAAAATCAAAACGTGGTTATATTAAACAAAAACAAGCAAGTCACAATTAACTTGTCATTGTAACTTGTATCGACACATGTGTTTTTTGTTGTTTTTTCTCACTCCACATGTGTATGCTTGCAGCAGCCAGTCCCAAAGCGTTTAGCGAAACAGTTAATTTCATGATCCTCACTGCGTATCTTGTCATTCCTAACACTTGGATACCGAAGGTTTTGCTGCCATTGTTTCTTTACATTGTATTACATTATACATTGTAACGGCACACTACCCCACAATACTCTCGAAACACGAATCATTGGTATTTATTTAATCAGTTCGCCCAAATGAGCAGGAAGCTTGCAATTGTGAGTTAGCAGTATCATAGCATCAGTGGAAAAAAAGGTGGATGCCATTTTAGGCTTTGATTTATTATCCTAATAAAAATAACCAATGAAGACATTTTCAAGTGCATCACAGGACAGTAACTCGCACGTGCTTATGATGGTATGCTGCTTTTGCCTATATAAATACGACAGTAATACCTTAGTTACACCAGCGCTCTAAAGTGTCATTAAGCAAATGGTCGTTGGCATCTGCCAACCATTGAAATCAACTAAGTTGTCCGGTGTTACACGGTGCATAGGCCTAACAAATCCTGTTGAGATTCACGTCACGGGACACAGTTGAAATTAAAACAAAACCAAAAGTGCTGTCACATTACCTTATTTCAAAAAGTGACACAAATGATTTAAATGCACACTTTTCATTCATTATAAACGTATAAAATAAAACTTCCTTTTTTTCTAGAGTAAAGAAACGACAATCAGATCGTTTCACACAAATTCAAGAGAGAGAGAGAGAGAGAGAGACATAACGAAAGTTATATCGTCACTCATGATCGTTCTAGCAGCAGCTCTGGCCTAGAATCATACCTCTTCCGACCATAATTGCTGCTACAATTCTTTCTAGATAACTCCCCCATTCATCCGCGATAATAAGTGCTTCGCTGGTGCTGGCTATGTGCGGCGACGCTGGGGACGCCGCCATCTTTAGCGTTATTGGGGCGAACGCCAATCAGTTAACTGAGGTAGGCCGACCTAGTTGAACTCAATGATCGTTAACGGCTCAATGACAGTTGGCGCCGCCGTAAACTCCGGCCGACTGCGATCGAGTCAACTGTCGTTGGCTTAATGACAGTTAAGAACGCTATTGTAACTAGGGTGTAAGTCGTGGTTGCACGGGAACTTGAGTGACTATAGCGCATTACAACAGATCAGCTCTTTTGCATTGTTGTAAATATTTCACCTTAGCCAATTAGCAAATGACAATCTAAGAAACGCAAAGGATGCCGCGCCTCTAGTATCTTCTTATTGCCCCGGAGTAAATTATACTTCGGCGTACGCTGATAAGGAGGCTAAAGAATGAATCACGAAGAAGAACCTACACAAATCAACGTTTGTGAGGTTACGCGTGCCGAAAACAACTAAACTTAAACCTATGGAAATTTTAACAGCAGGGTCACCACAATGTACATGCAGAGGCGTGAGTGACGTTCTCATTACTCCTGTTCCAAAAAGCTATCACTATACTAAATTGCGTCCTTTGAATGAGGCGATCGGATATCTGTTGCGGTAATTCGCTCGGAGCTTCTCCTACAGATCTGTTGCAACTAGGAATGTAACGAACTTTTGCCGAGTTGGAGTTTTACGTCGAACCTCATGGTTCGACTGCTTCGACGAACTTTTGAAATTTTAAGCAGGTTCTACAAGGTTCGACTTTGCACACAGTGTGGCTAGAATTTGAAACAAGCATGTTTACACGTCGTTTAGGCTAAAGTACAGACACAGCTGATGCTACAAGCGCGAGCATGTGGCCCTGAACCATGCGTGAACAGTGCTTGCACTGCACGAGAGCGCCTTATCGGCAGGGACACTGAAAGCCCGGAGTTCGCCCTTGTACCTTCTGCTAGGCTCACACTTAGAGCGAAACGGAGCATAGGTTTGGTAGAAAATATCGTTACGGAATATGTTTTTTTTATTTTACAAAAAGTCACAATTAACGGAACATAATTCTAATAACTTCAAATTAAATAATATAATTTATTCTTGCTATATTACCAAAACAACCAAACGCTGCTGCCCTTACAAAACGTAGAACATTTTTCTAGATCATTTGGTCATCACCATCCAATTCAAAGCCAACTGAGCCAGCCCGTCGCGGATGCGCATAACAGTCGAACCCTAGCCGAACTGTCTCTAACTTTTCAATAAAAGTTCGATAAATTCGAACCTAGTTGAACTTGAATCTCAACCGGTTCGCGACATCCCTAGTTGCAAGTCAGGAACATTGGTGGTTTAGAAAGAACCGAGTTGGGTGGAGATCTGAGAATTCTAGCTTATGAGTTAATACCCTGGAAGTGACACGTACTAAATACATGTAGCGATTGTAGGAGTTTGGCTGATTGAGAAATAGAGACTTTTCATTGTAAGCTGGACGACTGATTTTAACTAGGTATTCCTAATTCTTAATTTCGATTGACCGAAAATGTATTACCAGATGCACCACTCGCTGACGGTAACTCTGTCAAATGGCCACGAAATTTCAAGATCCCTCCGCGAGGTCATACTTGAGAAAAACTAATATTTTTATTTTTAGGCTAACAATGGTTAGTATCGATTACCGGTAAATAATTTACGGTTGCGGTTTTCATAAATTTCAAATAACGGTTTCGCTCCGGTTACAGTTACCGAAAACATTTCGTTCCTAAACGGTTTTCGGTTTTGGTTACGGTTACGGTTTGAACCCTCGTTTAAAGTTCTTGCGTCTGACCTATTCAAGATATTTTGATTACCTTAACTCCTACAGAAAGCTTTCTTTTTTATTGAAACAAATTCTATGTTATATGTACGAAATAAAATCCGTTACATATATTTGAAATAACGATTTTTTTAATGTAGAATATTCGAAAACAATTCTTTTCGAAAACCCTTTTTTTGGCTGTAGTCAAATCAATGAACGTCCGTGAGTGCCTCTAAAAACTGTGCAGGTTGTATTCATTTCGTCTATAAAATATGGGCGCGCGCACTTTTGACACCTGAATTTCCGCAAAAAGCTGTCTCCCGATGACTCAAAGAAATCACGGAACAAGACAATGATTACAATCAACATAGCTTATATTTCCCTTCCAAATAAGGAAAGCAAAAAAATACCTACTTTTTTAACGCATTCTGTTCTAACGCAGTGTACCATACTATTAGCGCAGATTAGCTTTTTTAGTTCGAACTTTATTTTCAGAGTCATCCTTCTCTAAGCCTTCTGCTTAGACCGCGATTTGGGCTTCCAGTGCACTGCAGGAAAGATGCACGGGCATTTTTAAAGTACACCAGACTTTTCTGTTGTCTTTTAAGTTCAATTGGAACAGTTCGGAAACAACTGGGGAGGGAGAAAGGGCACAGTAGGACGGTGAGGAAAGGAATTGGGAAAGAGAGGAGGAGGGAAGAGGGAGGAATAGGGAAGATGGATTAGTGTTTCACTACAAGACCAAGAAGAGGTGAGGGGGAGGAAGGGGGAAGAGGAGGGGCGGAGGAAAGGAAGGAGGGAAATCAGGAAATTTAAATGGTGAGTCGCATGAGAAATGGAGGGGGACATGGAGGTGGTAGGGGAAGCGAAGGGAGGAGAGCGAAGGAGAACTGGGAAATAAAAGCGGAAGGAGGGGAAAGGAAGGAAGAAAGGGATGAGAGGAATATCCTAGATGGAGAAGGGAGGGGCAAGGGAGTAGAGGAATGGGGATAGGGAGTTGGTGTGTCACGTGGCGTATACTTCTCGCTATATTTATCAAGGAAACTGAATAGTAGTTTAGGCCATGTAACGTCAATTTTCTCCACTATATTTAGCGGGGAAACTGGGTGATTACTTAGGTCATGTGTCGTCAATTTCTCCGCTCTATTTAAGGGAAAACTGAATTGGTGTGCATGCCACATGACTTAACTTTTCGCGCTAAATTTAGCGGGGAAACTGAATCGGTGTTTAGGTTACAAGATGAAAATTTCCCCTCCAAATTTAGCGGGGAAACTGAATTGACGTGTAGGTTATGCGACTCCAATTTTCCCCCTAAATTTAGCGGGGAAACTAAATTGGTGTAGGTATCTCATGGCGTCCGGTCACGTGACAACAAATATCAGGCAACACTTATCGGCAAAAGTGAATTGGCGTATTGGTTACGCGACGTCTGGTCAGGTTAAGCCAGACGATGCCCGAAAGCCAGAGGCTGCACTCAGTTCAATGCCTCCTTTAAGTCTGAGTTGTTTTAAACTGTAACCGGCTGGAATCTTTTTTTTTTTCAAACGTTTTAGGAGTTAGCATGGGGCCTCCTGGTAGCCTGGGGCCCTGGGCTGCGGCCCCCTTATCCCGTACCTTAATCCGGCTCTCCTTGAACCGGTTGCCACAGCGCGCGACATATTAAAGCCGCCATTGCTGACCTTTATGTGTTACCGACATGTCAAGGTACTGCCGTGTACGTTGATACATACACAAAAGCCGGCGTTGGAGACTGGGACAATGAGCCGTCTAGATACAAAGAAACCTGTCTTGTTACTTTAAAGCGAAGCGAACGAACTGAGACCAACGAAACGACGAAGGTTGGTTATGACACCGTGCATGCACAAGTTCCTAAAAGCACGATGGACGATGGTCCCTGTAGCCCTGTCGCTGCTGTCGTTTGATCTGATGCCCACGCAACTGACGCAAATGTCTGAACTAAGCTTATGTATACGTCGCCCTTTCATATGAGTCTCGGCGGTTTGCGTTGCCGCGCGGTTTGATGGCTGTGCAGGGAGGTAGGCGTGTAAGCCCCGCTTAAAGTATGCACGGGGAAAAACAACCAAACTATATAGACAGGTGACAGCAAACACCATGAGTCCCGAACTCAGTGTTTTATAATATTGCTCGTTCTATTTTTACCACTTTTCCATTGTCAAGCTACCTACAGCAGGCTTAACAACCCCTCGGCTCCCTTACAACAGCATTACCTAAACTTCCCGCACCCCTAAAAAAAAAAAAAATTGAAGATGATGTTTGAGCAAATTACTTGCGTAAGAAAAGAGAACATATTTGAAATTTTATATAAATAATAGAAAGTGGGTTCGTTTTTATGAAACATATTGCGCAGCTAATTAGCGTCCAACCAATGAAAAAAAGGCTATAAGTAAATTGACTAACACTTGCGAAAGTTTATATTAACTGAATCAACGTTATCCTTTATGTGGTTGTTCAGACTTTTTCAAACATACATTTTTCAGCGTTTGGCATTCCTAACTTTCTTTGATATCAACGCCGTGCTACATACACATAAAATGAGAATCTCAACTTGTACAACAACAAACTTCGCAATGTTTCCCGAGAATATTTTAGATGACAGTCATAAAATATCACTGAGCAGTAATGAAAATTTTAACCAGGTATAATTTTTGTTATTCCACAGTTTTACCTTTATTTCTTTTTTTTTGTATTTTTTGGTTTTTTTTTGCGTATGATCCTATAAGCCACATACAGAAAATTATGAATTTCTGCTTTACTTCACGAAAGATCGTAATTTTCCCGATGACTATAATTGCCTGGGTATCGGAGAACGCAAATCAATTCGAATTTTTATATTTCCTCTGAAGCTTTTTATACTACGGAATGTCCCAGAAAGTTTGGACATTGGTTACATAATTACTTCCGCTTATATCCACCTTCCAATAGTTTGCGTGGCGGGATGTGTAAGCGGGAACATACCTTTTAATTAAGCCTCTGAGACAAAATGTTATGTATTCATTTCTTGTTTAGAAATTTCGCATGAATGGATCTTTGCGACACCCACACGGGAACAATCAGTCTTTTGGCCCAAGCCGCCTCCTTTGATGGCGGGACTTTTTTCACGGTGTTTATGGGTCGGCCCTTCGTAGTGGACGGTCCTTGCATTCACACCATCGAAACTGAAACACACGAAGAACAAACAGCAACGTGAATATTCTATTCTCGCGTGCGCTTGACGCACGGAAATGCAGAAATGCATGATGGCACCCAATGAAATGCAATTTCTAATCCGCTATCATAGTACGCCAATATGTAAACTGCTATTAGTGCCGCCAAATGGCCCCGAATTTTCAAAGAGGGTCTATTCAAGCTCTAACGTCCTGCTCGACACAAAATACGCAAAAATTGTGTAGGCATCGCTGTGACTAGTGCACTGTGGATCAACACGGAACTGCTCCATTCCTTATAGGGCCAACGAGACAGAAACGTCATGCATGGAAGAAACACGCAACAGACAGTTTTTTTTTTGCACGTCCGATACGATATACGGTGATCCCTCCGGCACGAACTGCGCATGCGCTACCGCAGAAGGCTCACGCATGCGCATTTCGTACCTGAGGGCCCACCGTACCGTATCAGACGTGCAAAAGCGGTTCCCTAAAAATCTCGAGTGTCGGCAGACTGTCTTTTGTATTAGTAGGATGAGCGCTGCTTAATCTATCTCAATAAAAAGAATAGTGAAACGTCCGATAAAGACTCACGGATGTCACGTGTTGTTCGCATACTGCAGCATACCTGTTTAAATTCAGTAAAAATAAAAAATACTATGGTCACCAACTGCTAGAGAAAACGCATTACGTTCGCTTCTCTAGCCTTGTGATTAGTTTTTAGCAGTTCCAATCAACTAACCCCGTCATCTCATTGGATGCAGAGCATTCTGAAGCGTGTCACTGACATGTAGGACACGCGTACTCGTAGGGCTCACATGATGTGATTCCGTTTTGATCGCACCATTATATATTTCTTTTCGGACTTCAGTTTTTTGTTTGTTTTAGATTATGCATTGTATGCACAGTTCATTCCTTACATTTTTTTTAATTTATTGTATCTCCACAGACCGTGCAAATAATTTAATGTGAATGTTAGAACATTATAATGAAAATGCTCTATTTATAATGCTTTATTTCGCATTTTGCCTAGAAACAACCAGATTAGATCCGAGCAAAACTTATCAGTCTCTCAAGGCGTGATCAGTTGATATATTAATAGGAATTTACCAAATAAGAGGCTTCTTCATTTGACATCACCTTTATGATTGTCGAATAGAGAACCCCATTAGCCAGAAATGTCTGCCATCTGACTGCGCTGTGGAAAACATGATGGTATTATAATGTACGCTAGAGTTTCAACTGGCGCTAGTGTACACGTTGCAAATTGAAGCAGACAACAATCAGTCGAAATTTGACTTCCGGTAATGCATTTCTACGGGGAAAAGCGGGTGCGTTTTTGCCTCGGCGCTTGACTATAAGATCAAACATTATGAATAATTATAATGTAGTAAATATTTTGAAACATTTTTGAATTGCGTAATCGAAAATATTGTTCAGTTACAATGTGTTTCTTTCAAATTTATGGCATTAAGGCGGATTCACTCGCTCGTCACTCAATGGGCAAATTTCGATACACAAACCTGAGTTTTGGGAACGCAATAGAGTACTGATTATATTTGAGGTTTGTATGAAGTTGTAATGAAGGTCTTACGACACTTGAAATTTCTCCTGAAAGCGCTGGAGATTTTTTAATAAAATCCAGAAATATGACCATTTTGACTGGTTTGAGCGCATTTTGAGGCAAATTTAAAATTAATTTTTTTCGGATGGTAAAAGTTATAAAACGAATGGTAGTACGTACAAGAGGTGTCTCCTATCTTATATTAAGACCCTGATGCGAAGTCTAGATGTCCTGCTGTTTGCGTATTTGTGTAAATAAATTTCACAGAGCAGCTTTCGCTAGATTTATTTTCAATGAGTTCAACGAGATGGCGACACCAGCACCAAATCAGGGTTGGGCAGAGATACTTTTAAATGTATTTGGAAATACAAATACTGGATACATGAACGAAGACAGCTAAAACACTTATACTGAAATACACCCGTACAACAGTATCGCTATACGTATGAGAAATACATTTGAAATTTAGAAAAGTATTTGAAAATACAAATTCAGTGAAACATTAACCGCGGCAGTAATACTCACATAGATTTTTTTAAAAAACATTGAGTGATGTGCACTCTTGTATTACCGGCAAAACGTTACAATATGTAAAACAGAAATGAAACACACTTTTTGCTACAGATTTTATTATATTCATAAGAAAGCGATTTCAAACTAAAAGTAAACATATGACTTTGCTGCTACACTTGACTACACTTGATGAGAAGTAGCTTTTTAAATACCTGGCCGGTCAGCCGCAGCCAATTTGGGAAAATAGTCATGTTAGCCAACGAGATGAAGCGTTCTACATGTGTCAACGAACACGGGTTAATACTAAAACAAGCGAAGACCGTTTACACAGAGAAAAAGTTTGAAACTATGCAAATATTTTTGGGAGGTTTTTGATATTTATGGAGACCTCGCTTGGTGGTGGTAATAGGTAGGCTGCGTTGACAGGGTTTGTACGTCTAAGGCGATAAAATAGCATACAGTGAAAACAAAACTCTACTAACCAAAGAGTCATAGTACAGGCTAGCTGGTGGAGTAACATTTCGTCGTTTACCTGAGACTGTTTAGAGAGCAGTAACCGAAAAACAGACAGGTCTAGGGACAGGTTAAACTAGTAGCGAGTTTGAGACCTGTCTGTTTTTCTGTTACTTTTGCTCTTCTAAAAAAAACCAGTCTCAGGGTAAACGACGAAATGGTTCATACTAACCGTCAGGTAAAGATTGAAGTTGAACTTTCGGCGTTCCCGTGTCAGAAATTATTTTTGCGTAGAATGTGTTATTTTCTTTTTACCACAAAGATGTGGCTACTAAGCGGGTCTTCAGTAGGTTGGTAATACATTCTATCCAGAATGCAGTGCATATCTCCTTTAATTATATTCCATACCTTCGAAGCAATATCACACGAACCTCTAAAGCCATTTTATATCTACTAAGATATCCCCGAAATTTCAGCATCCTTTAGTCTCATGTCGGTACCCTTTCTGCAGTCACTTCAAATGAAATTGATGGTATTTTATCTGACGATCTGAAGGAGCAACCTTTACGCTTGACCTAGTAAATGGGGCTGGGAGTGCAGTGCACTGTTATAAAGCTCGTACCAACAGTGCCTTCAACATTTTGATTCTACAAAAATAGTTGCCCAACTGAAGCACTCTAAAAGACAATCATTCATTCAACAGAATGTTTTATCTGGACATTCAACAGAATGTTATATCTGGAAAATAGGGAAATGAGTCACCAATGTCGGGGCCATAATGTTCGAAACAAACCTTATTCTGCTTGATAACAAAGTCTCAAAGTCCCATTTACTGTATCTTCTACCTCTCTGAAGCACAAAGGAAGAAAGGAAACAGTTTATTGAGCTTTCGCTTGGGGGTCACTGATTTCTCGAACATTGTAACGAGATACATTGGTCCGGGATTGTATCGCGATACAAGGAATACACCAAAATGTATTTCGATACTGAAATACAAATAGTGATTGCAAACATGTATCGCGATACAGAAATATAAATACTAAACGTATTTCTGAAATACTATCGCGATAAAATTGCATCGCGATACTGCCCAACCCCGCACCAAATGACCCAAGGCCAGAGCATTAATTTGACGACAACGAAGCTTGAAAGGTGCAGACGTACCTGAATAGCGCTCCGTTAAGCCTACTCTACAGAAGCCTCCACCGGGGGTGTTTTTACCCCTGGACAAGACGAATCCTACCGAACGTGACGCGATGAACCACTCGGGACCATCGCCGAACATCCGCTTGCCGATGCTGAACATCCGGCCTCAAACATCCAGCTCTCTGGACTAGCGTCCAGAGAGCTGGATAGCCCTTTGCTTCACAACGAATGGCCCACGTTGCAGGACAGCAACCCCTTATCCAACATAATCCACCAGCAGGCATCCAGCCAGCTGATATCCCAGTCTCCATACCGATTCCACGGCCGGCATCGATCCCGGTAGTCAACCGAAAATCAGCATTTGCGGAAAACACGCAGAGCAAAGCGCCGCATTTCACCCGCCAGTGTGGCGTCCCCCCCCCACCTCTCCTGGCTGGCTGCTGAGGTCCATAAAGAACCCAGCAAACGGCGGACGACTTGTGGCGCGAAGCGCGTCTCGGCCGGGTCAACTGAGCCCGGCGAAACCCGGCGACCAATACCATAGTACTAAAACCCTACCTGTAAAGAAAAGGTGGGTGTATTCACTAATCGCAAAATTCGCCCGGCGATTGACAAAGTCGCAACCGTAACCACGAGGACTCGGACACACCTAAACGAAAAGGCAAACACCGTATGGTATTCAACTTTTCGTAGTTCGCCGATCATGTCCTGTGACTTTTTAATTTTTACGAAAAAATATATTTTGTAGACTCAATATCCATCAAAACAAAAACCGAAATTTGTTTTCGAGAAAAAAATTTTGTCCTTGCGGAAACAAATTTGATGCACACTCTCAGTGCGAAAAACTTTCTCCGAATTGCGCGAATGTTGCCATTTGGGTCACTTCTCTCAAAACAACTATTGTGGCTGCCGGTCTAAAAATATTTACTGAAAAACTACGTATTTGGAAGACTGACTCAAGATATTTATCATTAAATATCGACGTTGATAATTTCTAGAAAAAAAATTCCAAACATGACACATTCCGCAAAAATACTTACATTTTATATTTTTTCTCCGCATCTATAAATACCAGAACTTTCAAACTTTGCCAGCGTGTTGTCATGTGTCTGTTTAATAATGGCACTAAATATTGTTGTCATGGGTAGCTGAACAGATGTTTGAGAAATGCTCAAACGAGGTCATTTTAATAATTAGGAGTTAGTTTGAAACTCAATTTTAAAAAAGGCCATCTTCGATTTTTTTTTAACTTTCCCACATTAAAGTTAATGATAGGTACTAACAGAATCTGCAAAAACGTGTTGCATTATGTTTGTGTATTTGAAGTTATAACGCTAGAAAAATGAACAAATTGAGGCTTCCTCAGCATCGTGAATGGGGCGTGTAGATAGATACCCATAGATGACAAATTCATCAATTTTACAAAGTGTAAAAATGCTCGAGGGTGGTCAAAAAGAAACAGATTGACGGCACAGAGGCGGGCGGTGGTTTTAAATTGAGAACTCTTTGTGCGTTTTCATAGAAGAGTCGAAGAAAATGCGTGCGGTCCGAGGCGATCGAGAGGCTCTCTCATGTCTGCATGCTTCGCAGGGCCTGTTTTCAATAGCCGGTGGTGTAGGGTCTCTGTGTACGCCACATAAAGAAAGCGACCGGAGCGGCTCCGCTTAACGCATGTTTATCTCATCACATCGAGGCACTCTATGCTCTCCGCGAGCTATCATGGCGTAAAGCGGGGCAAGCCGGCCGGGCCCAGAGGGTCAGCATTTCTACCCCCCCCCCTTTCTCCACCGTGCGCCGTTGCCTTCAGACGGATAATGAAACCTCAGAATCGTTTCACATCACGGAGGTTGGACTGCGTTTTTGAAAAAAGTACCCGCAGGCCGTAAAACGCGAAGAAAAAAGTAAATACTGAAGTGTACCCGGTGTGTAAAATTTTTGTATAACTTTTTGTCATCAGATTTTTATGAGGTTTGTTGTAGCCGCTTTGCACTACACTGTTCACAGACGCTGGTGGAAACGAGGTCTCATTTCCGTTGTGGCTTCTTTTAGACGCTACCGTTCTTGATAACGGCAGTTCGTGCCGCAGTGGGCTGACGCGTGTGCACTGCCAGAAGTGCCTGGATTAAATTCAGGCACGGGCCGGACAGAAATACCAGTCTCTCGTTTTCATTTTCCTGAACACCTGCGCGTGAGGCCTTCGCAGGTGAATTAGTGCAACATTCTGTAATTTTGTTTTGAGGACGTCATACTTAATAGTTGGTGTGGCAGGACCCCGGGGATTGAAATAAGTTGCATGGTGTTTGCCCGAAGCCTCCAATACCATCGCAGGCGTTCTTGCCATGCCCAGTAGTAGCAGAAAATAGCCATTTGACCGACAGGTACTTGGTTTTCGTGAGCTCATGGAGTTGATACCGGTTCTTAAAATGACTTGCCGTACCGTCACTGGCGTACGTCACATGCGCGTACAGCGGAGCAACGTCCTCAAGCCACCCGTCAATGTTGCGCAACGGCGTAGCATGCGTGGGCGGAATCGTGGCTGGTGTCATCACTGATGTGGACACAGCTACGCCTTCTTTTTCTAGTTGTCACCACGCAGGTGAAGATTGAAAATTGCGTCTTTTGCCAGTGATGTGACTGAGACTTCTTCCGGCCGTGCAACTGTCCAGTTTTTCTGCGAAATCAAATTGGAGCAGGACATTGCCTTTCTTTAAAAATTGTTTTGATTCACTTATCGTTTTGCCCTACTCGCGTCAAATATATTCACCCTGCACCAATTTTCTCAAGCACTCTCGAAGGTAGTGCGCAAACGTAACAGGACTCGCTTCTTTTCTTATCAGCTCTCCTTTCTCCCAGGTTGCGTACAACACTTCATCATCACCTGGGACTCCCAGGCCAGGCGCAGTAAGAGTTTCAGCTGTTAGGCATGAGCTGCACTGGCCGAGGAAACACTTCGAAGATGGAAGGTCAAATATAGTCAGTTCTCGAAGATCTTCAGCGTTTCTTACTATTCCAGTGGCTTTTTCTAAGGCACAAACACTTAGCATGATGTTAGCGCAGTATGTGCACACGCACACTTCGTGCCAGGATGCATACTCCACCCACTTTGGCCTCAAGGAGTAGAACTTGGTGAGCCCAATGGCCGTGTCAAGGAGACCTGCCTTAAACAACCGGAGAAGTTTCACGAATAGGCCTAGTCATGAAACGTTTTTGACACATAATCTTTTGTCCCCTTGAAATGATGCCAATAACGTCCTTCTTGTTCGGGCTTTGTTGGGAGCAGTTGAGTTCATCTTTACTGTAGTAATTCAGTGCCGCCTGAATGTCCTCTTGGCTCAGCCTCATTTTTGTGTAGGGGTCAGGAATTGGCCACACTACGAGTGTTTCTTGGTTCTTCCTTGCTTTTTGAGTCAGGTGGGGAGTTGCTGAAGGAATCATCTTTTGGATCTTTTGCTTGAAGAGATTCCTCGGCAGCAATGTCAGGAGACGGCATCGTTCTTGGTACGAATCAGAAGTCGAACTCATCTCTCAGGTTGCTCAAACAACTCCGGACAGATGTTGCATCTTTGTAGCGAGGCTCCAGGCTCCTCCATGAATCCATATGCTTCAGTAAGGCTTGATGAAATTTTATAAACGAGAACGCTGTGGATCTCCCTCGTTTTCCTCCTTGCGTAAGGCTTCCGACAATGCGATTTCAACTCATTCCGTGCTTTCAGAGGTGATATTTCTGTTGACTGAATGAATCTGTTGAGATACTCGACGGCTGCTTCCTGAGGAACAAAAATTTCGTCAGTCTTATACGTCTCTGGAGATTTTTGGCGAGTTGCTTGAAGCGGCTCATGCAGTTCCGACACAAAACGTCGGCATTTCGGATAGAAGTGAGCTGCTTCTGGTGTATTCGTCTTTAACAAAGCGGTCATGGGCGTAGCCAAAGAGGGGGGGGGCCTATGAGGTCAAATTTCTGATTTTCTTTGGAAATAACATCGTCGATACTTAATGATCAATTTTTTGAGTCAATCCTTCTTATACATAGTTCATGAGCAAATATTTCTAGACCCGTGACCATGACATTTTTCTGGAAGAGTTGCCGAAATGCCAACTTCGCGGAATTCGAGAAGAGCGCGTCGCACTGAGTGAGTGCTTCTAATCTTTTTCCCCGAAGACAAACATTTGTTGTTGCTAAACAAGTTTCGGTTTTTGTTCTGATGGGCATTGAGTCTACAAAAATATATTATTATCGTAAAAATTAAAAATGGTCACCGGACATGGTCGGCCGAACCTGTCTGAAAACACCCCATAACAATTACGACACACAATTTATTGCTGACCTATTAATTTCTCACCATTGACCACATTCCGAAGGGAGACAAGGAATACAACTTCCGCCCATACACGACATTCTCTAGCTCAGTTTCAGGGAGTCATTTACCTCCACGGGCAGGACTTAGAGGAGACGACGGAGTGCCTGACGCAAGGGCTCGAATGCAAAACAAACAAACCAGGTCATTGCCGCGCAGATAATCGGCAAATCCGAACGAAATGTTTTAATTCCATTGAGGGCAAGACACCCCCAGGACACGTGTTCTTCCTCTGGGAAGTATACCTAATCTCTGAATATCGCCCTCGCCCTCTTATCTGCTTCTCATGCCACGAAATGGGCCATAAATCTGAAGTTTGTCCCAACAAAATGCACCAGTGTGGCGAATGCGGCCACAGACATGACGGCATGTAAGAGTGAATTTCCCCTCCACAATGCCAAAATCTCGATGATCCCCACCCGGCCATTTACCTCGAGTGCCCCCGACGGAAGATTCCCCCCGCCGGCACACTCCAGGGGCAGCACAAAAGATCCTCCAAGACTTGCTCCGCCCAAGGATGAATCCACCAAACCTCCACAATGGACGACTCCTGCGTCTGCATTCCCGTGCTCCTTGTCACGCAACCCACCGAGCAGTCAACGCGTGGTAATCTCCGCTCTTCTTTGAGAAGAGCGCCAAACCACCGATGACAGTTGGGAGGATTCCTCCGATTGAATCGTCTCAGGCATCTGCCAGGAACACATGGGATATCACTTTGATAAATTCCACCGAAGCCGGATTGACACGCCTAGAAGCGAGGCAAGACGCCATAGAAATTTTCATTCAAGGAATTGAAGATGCTGCACATATCAGCGACCGACTGTATGGATTAAGCCCTTCCTTTATGCATCTTGCATCCAGCAGCGAAACGACAAGCACTCCCTCCTCCATATTCCAATGAAACTGCCGGGGTATTCGTACCAAGGCAGCCGAACTCAAGTTCCGCATATAAGGAATGAAAAACGACGCACCCATGGTCATTCTACTTCAAGAGACCATAAGCACCACCCTCACCATCGCTGGATACTTCACTCTTAAAGCACCCTCCCTTCCACGTTCCTGCAGCAAAATCCTCGGTGGCTCACCGAACAATCCGGGCATGGTTCTCACCCTGGTCAAGAAACAGCTTCCCCAGTCCCAGCTCCACGCTTCCCATCTCAACAACAAAGAACGGGAAATCGTTGGAGCGAGACTAAGACTCGGAGCCAAGAAAATCTGCATTTACAATGTCTATCTTCTCCCCACCACTCGGATTCTGATGGCTGTACGCGAATAGGCAACGTCATAAATAATATAACCGACCCTGTCGTCCCCGCCGACGCCTTCAATGCTCACTACACACGATGAGGCTACAAGAAAACGCTCCGCAGGGGACGTCTCCTTCCATCACTTTGCAAGAAGCACAATCTCGAGCTACTCAACAATGACAACACCCCAACTCGTGAACAGTCTGCCAAGATCCCATGGGAAGTGAACACGTTCCTCTCCGCACCACGTCCTACATTGGCTGCAGCCCATGCAAGAAAATTAATTTAATCAAGTGGGACACCTTCCGTGAAACCCTTTTCACTCTCTCCCTCCCGGATATTACCCTGCGTAACCAAGAGGCTCTGCGCAAGGCCCGGACAACATACCAGGTCATAGAAGACCCCCCAAATTCGGACCTTCACCTCCTCAACCTATGAGCGAGCCCACTGCGGGTGCTCTAATTCTACCGGAAGAATAGGCAAAACCAAGACCTTAATATTAAACTGAACCTCGCTACCGCCAAAGCTAAATAGTACACCCTGGAACTCAACCGGTCCACGTGGCAGGCACATCGCAATTTCGTAATGAAGAGTCGGGGCTCAAGAAAGTCTGGCGCACATACAAGGGTATGGTCGGGACGACTAAGAGCAAGATTACGGGTCGCAATCAGGCCATGCATTTGAACATCGAGGAGGATGAGTTGGCAAAACAGGCGGCGGTGACGATCTTCCCCCAACCTCTTATTCCATTCCCTGCTGACTGCTACCAAATCTAACAGGAATGCTCGGATACTCCCAAGGACTACCTTTTCTCCGTGGGGGAACTGGTGTTCACACTTAACACGCATAAGTGAACACCGCCCCGTCCCAGACCGCACATCTACTACTGCTCTCCGGAATCTCACGGAAGAAGGCATGCAAAATCTACTTAACTGGTTCAGTGATTTCTGGATTACAGGAGTGCTCCCCAACGACTGGAAGCTTTCCTCCGTCATTCCCATCCTCGAACCACGAGGAAACGTAGATCATTGGCTACGTTTACATGGATGCGACAGCAGCGCATCGGATGCAGTTAGCGAATCGGATCCACTTCACGTTTACATGGATTCGGATCGACCAGTAGCGGCACCTCTTGTCGAAAGATCACAACGCGAACCTCGTGACCTTCAGGTTGTTTTCGAGGTGTCCGGTTTGTCCTACGGGAACGAGGGATTACGGGAGCTTTGCTCCCGTAATCCCTCGCTCGAGCATTCGATTCGATCCGCTAGCGTATACATGGAGAGTCTCGATTCGGATTGACCATTTCAAACCACCCCGTCCCAGTGGATCCGATCGGATCGGATTCGATCCGATCCGAGTTGTTTACATGGACCGATTCGATTCGTTAACTGGATCCGATGCGCTGCAGTCGCATCAATGTAAACGTAGCCTTAGGGACTGTGGATGGTCACGGGTGGTGGTAACCGAAGGGTTCAAGAGGCGGTCTCTATTTGGGAGACGCCAAGGCTACTCCCACACCCTCAGCTTTATCGCGAGAACACCGCTACGGGCGGGTACGAATGTCAGCCGCACAACTGATCGCTTCTCTAAAAAATTAAAGACGTTTACAATTCCCTGTAATGCCGAAATAGAGCGCAGTTCTTGAGGAGCAGGAGGGAAGGGTATGGAGGAGGAGGAGGGTCATACCCCCTTTCCGTACCCACCTCTCCTGCTCCCCTGCCATTTAGCAGGACACTTTCGGTAAATTTCCCGCTCTTGAGAAGGAGGAGGGAGGGTACGAAGGGGAGGGTATGCCCTCCTCCTCCTCCGTACCCTCTCTTCCTCCTCTGCTTCTCTCGTCCTCCTCTGCTAGTCCTCCTCCTCTCTCGAGGTATTTCGATTTTGCGATGTACCCTGCTAAACAATCTGACAAAGATATCTCGAAAGACGGGCCCTTTCCGACATTTGCAAGCTGAAATGACGTGCCACATCACTGCCGCAATTCGGAAATAGCACGGGCCTTAAATCAGCAACGGCTGTCGTCTACCCAGTTAAGCGAATTTGAAACTAACAGTACACATACAGTTGGTCAAAAATTAAGTCCGCCGAAACCAGTGGCCGGGATGGTCTAATCGGTTAAGGCGTCGCCCCGGAGAGGCGAAGGTTGCGGGTTTAATCCCGTTCCTGGCCCAAATTTTCACCAGCTCTCTTTTCCTTTCCCTAACTTTAATGCAATAAATTCAATATTCACCTTCTCCCCTCTTCGTTCACTATATATAAAGGCCCTTCTGAATGCGTGACGAAACTCACAAGAGTGCCGATTTACCAGATAAGCATGTCGTGTGCTAGCTTTTCGCGTCTGGTGCTTGAGTTAAATAGCTTTGAATTCAATGGAAGTTTCTTTCTTCAAACTAGCGCCACTGCAATAGGAACGAAAATGGCACGTAACTACGCTGATATATTTGTGGGAAATTTAGAATCCAACTTTTTGTCATCTCATTCACTCAAACAGCTCTTCTGTAAAAGGTATATTGACTGACATATTTCTTATCTGGTTGCATTCGGAAGAACTTCTCGAGTTCATTAGAGCTTTTAATTTAACGCACCCCTCCATTTGTTTTACACATAGTTACTCAAAGTTTGAGATTACCTTTCTACACACAAAAGAGCTAATTAATGACTTTAAATTGGTCACTCAACTGTACCAAAAACCGACGGATCGTCAGAAATATTTGCATCTACATGACAGCGGCCACCCACAGCCCTGCAAAAATAGTATACTTTACAGTCAGGCTCATAGGTTTAAACGTATATGTTCAAAGAACGAGGATTTTTAAAACAAACACCGATCAATTACGGCAAGTCCTGAAAGAACAGTGGAAAAGATCATAGACGATGCGATCAATAAGGCACAGGCCCTTGATTGTGGCCTTTTGCCGAGTGAGAGGAGCCATCAGACAGAGGAGCGTCGGGCGAACCTCGTACTAACTTTCAACAATAGGTCTGCGAACGTCGCACCCATGTTAAGAAAACATTTTAACATTTTACAGCAAAGTAAACGCCTCGCAAGGATTATCCCTTCCGTTCCCCGAGTAGTGTACAGACGCTCACGCAATCTTAGGGACGCCATAGTTAGGTCTAAGACAACTTAAACTGAAAGCACTGGCAGTCGTCGGAGACTATCGAAGTACAGTAAACAAGGAGGCGAAAACAGCCGTGTATCCTATGCCAACAATTACAGAAATCCTAACCAATTTGCAAGGAGGATTGGTATTTTCTACTCTAGACCTCACGCAAGCGTATCAGCAGCTACGGTTGACAAGAGATACAGCTGATGTGTTAACCATTAACACTATAAAAGGCCTGTACAGAGTCAAGAGGATGCCGTTTGGGATCGCCGCAGCACCAGCGATTTTCCAGCGATACATGGAAACAGTACTTGCTGGAATTCCGGGGATCGGGGTATACCTCGATGACGTGATCATCAGCGGTGCGACCGCAGCCGAACACCTGACTCGGCTGGACACAGTACTGACGCGACTCGCTCAGGCTGGACTTCGACTCAAGAGATGTAAGTGCCGGTTTGCAGTTGAACGAGTAGAATACCTCGGCCACATCATTGATGCTGCAGGAATACACCCAACAGATGAAAAACTGAAAGCCATCAAGGAAATGCCCGAGCCAACATGTCGAACCACGCTACAATCGTTTCTGGGACTTTTAGCGTTTTACGACCGGTTTTTGGCAAACCGGGCAACGATTGCAAAGGACCTCTATGCACTGCTGGAGAAGGACGTCCCTTGGACATGGCGAGAAAAGCATCGGCAAGCTTTTCGACAGTTAAAGCATGCCATCGCACAGCGAACTGTTCTCGCGCATTACGACGAGAACAAAAGCCTGATTGTGTCATGTGACGCATCACCCTACGGCGTGGGAGCCGTATTAGCTCAGCTCGATGCCGATGGCAACGAAGCTCCAATCGTTTTCACCTCGAGAACGCTCGGCAAAGCCGAAAAGAATTACTCACAGTTGGATCGTGAGGGGCTGGCAATTGTTTTCGCCATGGACCGTTTTTATCGCTACGTCGCGGGACGTCACGTGACGATTACAACAGACCATCAACCGCTGTTGGGGATCATGGGCCAGAAATCTCCAGTACCAACTGTGCTTTCGCCACGGATGACACGCTGGTGTGTTAAGCTGACAGCCTACGATTATAATATGATCTACAGGGCAGGAAAGCAGAATCAAAACGCCGATGCCTTAAGCAGACTGCCATTGCCGGAAACTGACGACGAGCAACATCCTCCAGGCGATGTCTTGATGTTGGAAGCGCTCACGAAACCTCCCATGACTGCAACAGAACTGGCGGACAACACAGCAAAGGATCCCATACTTGCCAAGGTGTTCCAAGCGGTCAAACATGGCGAAGTGAGAAAGCTGGACGGTGATCGCTTCGTCGCATACAAGCTCAAGGCATCAGAATTGTCAATTCATCGTGGTTGTCTCATCTGGGGATCGCGCGTAGTAATTCCCGCGTCAATGAGATCTGAGGCCATAGCACTTCTACATGCGGGGCACCGGGGCATCGTTGCCATGAAAGCATACGCTCGGAGCTACTTGTGGTGGCCTGGGATCGACAAAGAGATTGAACTCTGTGTAGCTCAATGTGACACGTGCCAAGTGCACCAGAGAGCAGTACCAAAGGCCGAAAACCTAACCTGGGAGAGACCTACGGCACCATGGGACACCATCCATCTAGATTTTGCCGGGCCGATTGAGGGGCAAGTCTACCTTATAATGGTTGACGCGTATACCAAATGGCTAGAGGTTCGCGCAGTTCGGAATATGGCGTCATCTACGGTTATTTCAGAACTCCGCAGCCTGTTTGCAACCTTTGGCATACCACGGAAAGTAATGTCCGACAACGGGACCGCCTTTGTATCGGAAGAAATTAAGAGCTTTTACTCCTCCAACGGCATCGCAGCGGTCACCAGTGCCCCTTATCACCCTGCAACCAACGGTCAAGCTGAACGGATGGTCCAGCAGTTAAAGAAGGCGTTGGCGAAGGGCGGAAAAGGCACTTTGGACTGTACGCTGGCACGCTTTTTATATAAGCAGCACACTACCGTACACACAGCGACGGGAAAAACTCCAGCGTGGATGCTACTTGGACGAGAGTTGCCGTCTCCGCTCGAGAGACTCCTCCACAGACCCAACTATGAACCCACGAGTTCGACAGTCCCGGAAGCATTTTTGGTGGGACAAGCAGTGTGGATTCGCAAGTTTCCAAGTGGACGCACATGGATGGAGGGTACCATCACTAGACGTCTGGGCCCTCGGTCCTGGATGATCGACACCGATCAGGGGCAGACACGGCGACATATGGAACATATACGACCTAGAAGTTCCACGCCACAGCGCAGAACGACTACTACACCTTCACCTGTGTGGGACTTGGCCATGGAGCCTTGCGAGGTGGCAATCACCCCTCAAGGGCCGGCTACTGCTTCTACACAACCTACAGGACCTTCATGTTCCACCCAGCCGATCATACGCAGCAGCACTCGCGTGCGACGGCCGCCAGAAAGATTCGGGTTCTCAGCCAAGTGAGGGGAAGTGTCATGTATCAGCTGGTGGCCAAGAGATGGAGTCACCGGGCACACGCGCTTATCCCGCGCTTTTCAAGAGCACGGACCTGGGGCACGGGACGGGTGCTCGGGCATTGCAATTCCAGGCGCCATTAAAAGCACATCTGGACGCTCCTCGGTGTCGTGGCTTGAGCTTCGCCCCGGGATACATTACACTTAACAATCACAGGGCACATGTAAAATCATTTCCCAAATTCACTGTTTCAAAACATATGGCTTTACCCGAACACACGTTTGACAAACTGAACATTACATTTCTACAATCCAATTTCAAAAGCAATCGTGATCGCGAGCAGAGAGAATCGTATCTTATTTACAAATTTATTTCAATCCGGGCCGGGATTAATATAAATCTCGGTATAATGTCATCTATGCATGCAATCTACCTCGATCGCCCTGTAACGGAGGGAATGTAGCTAATTCAATCTTATTAGTACAACCCTTGCATTTTCCCGTGTACATTTCTGTATTACTTGTTGATGAGCCAACTGGTTATGACCTTCCACATGCATTTTTCACCTGTTGCTCCTTTTTTTAATGTTCTGGGACTGTCGCTTACACTGTTATATGTGCAACTTTTTTCCGTTTTTTTTTGTTTTTTTTCTTAGGGGGGGATTGTTTATGCGCGTTGCCCGGGTGTTCGCTTGATTTACTGTGTGCGTTTCTTTAATTCCTTTTTTTCTCGTCGACTGTTTTTTGTTTTGCCGTACATCCTTCCGCAGGGTGCGTTGCTCGCCATTTGAGCCAACCCAACTTTGTGAACGTGACTGCGCCTTCCGCACGTGACGGCACTCCGTTCCTGGGGTCACGGGCACTGACCCGGCCTTTGGTTCGCTCCTATGGGCTGGTGGCGTCTGCTGCGGCCGCGCGTGGGGTGAGACGGAGTATAGCATTGTGGTTTACTAAGGCAGTTTTACACGTGATCTGACACGTGTCGTGACCCAGGTGTGGAAACCAAAAACAACTCTTTAACCGATTTTAGCAACCAGTCTTGAAGAAGGCCTGTCTGAGGCCGAAACGTCGACTCACTAAATGCTTTAAAACGCCAACAACGCTTCGAAGTGCGACTTCATTACTTCATACTCTTCGGCAACCTACGCTATACTTCCGTTAGCTATATATATATATATATATATATATATATATATATATATATATATATATATATATATATATATTCTCTCGCCCATCGCTTGTACGGAGAAAGGAAATATAGTTCTCACATCTGGAAGCTCCACTCTGTCTAAGTTCTGCCGGTGCCAGGAAACAGGACAGCAGCAGCAAGGCGGGAGAACGAGACAGCGTTATAGTCAACACTTTGACGAAGCACGTGAATCTCTCGATGTCATCCTATTTGCTCTGAGACTCTGTCGGAGACTGCTTGACGTTTTTGATTTCCTCAGCATTAGTCTTGAGCGTGCTTCCCGAGATGGCACAGCCGAACAGCGAGTGCACGTCCCTCGGGGCCAATGGGATGTTTTCCTGCATGAGTGGTATGAAGTTCTTCGTTTTCTTGCACTAAATATATGGTGAGTGTTGTAGGCAAGATTCAACTTCCTCTGGCCGTCGTGTGGGCGTCCTGGTCCGGATGGTGACGACCGATGATGGTGCTCGCCCGATGACAACAGCCCCCGGGAAGTTGATAATAAAAAAAACTAAAACTAAAGTTGTTCGATCCCGCTGAACACATTGCGACGATGGTTGGCTTTACAGTGGCCAGTGTGGCCACGTTTATTATGAAACAAAACAACTCAACAGTCATGAGTTAAAATTCCAAAATTAAAACCCCGTACTTTTGTCCCCAGTCTCCCAAAATCGAATCGAAGCCAATCCCCGAGAATCCTCTCGGCAGTCCTTTTGTAGGCTCGTAGGAGCCTCCTTTCCCCTCAGGGACCGACCAATCCCTTCAAATTTCACCACTCCCACGTGGTACACTGTTGCCCAATGGTCGGCGAGCTGTCAGCCCGCCGCTCCAACCGCCAAATCCAAATTCCTTGTAGAATCGTTCTCTGCATTTTTGCCAGTCTGGCTGGCGCCAACAGCTAAATTATTACGTCGGGTAAAAAGCGACAATTTGATACTAAGCGGCGAAACCCTCTATCCACAGGAACACTTGGTTAAAAGCCACACGCAGCTCGAAGCGCGGGTTCTCTCCGTACCGAAACCCGAGACGTTTCTTAACGACCGCGGGGAGGCTCTCCCACCTCGGCCTCGATGACCCCGCGAATGCTCCCTCCAAAACGCCGAACCCGCCATAGAAAGTTAAAAAAAAAAAAACAATGCCGACGCAACTCTGGAAAGATCAACTTTTCTAACAAAAATCACCTTAAATAATAAGCAGGATTTCTCCATACTTAACACCTCCCCACCAAGAATGTTGCAAGTACACTTGTTGTTCGCGCAACATCAGTCCACACTGTCCGTTACTTCGGAGACACGCTGCACAGAGCAAGACCCAGAGTCGTACATTCCAGATTCCACAATGTCCATATAGATATATCTAAACCCGCAAATCGTCAAAGCTCTACAGTATGGGTGCAGACACCACTAGGCACTATATTCCTAATAGAGTTCGCACTAGTCAAAATAAAGATTCAAAATAAAACTGAAACTATACGACTTGAGAAAAAAAAAATGCAAAATGCTCCAAGAAAGGAAACTACAGATAACTCTCAGCGTCTCCGCCAGCACTTTCTCTAAGCTCTTTCGAGCCTCGACCTGCACGTTTCGAAATATACGTGAGGACTGACAAACTTCTCCCGCGGAGAATAAAGACTATACACCAAAAATATTACGTAGAATATAAAATACCGAGGGGCCGACCGAAGAGCAAAAGAAAAGTTAATCAGGAGGGCGGTGAAATAAACGTAGCCCAAAGGCGAGACAACAACCCAGTAGCCTTGCCATCTCCCCTCCTAATCTTGGCCGTCTTGTCGTCCAGCTCGTTGTTTCTTCCCACAAGGTTTTCAGAGTACTATCCGTCTTTTGCTCCTCAGCAAAAGTCGGATCAGCTGCTTCTGGGGTGACACTGCTGGTCACCAAGTTTACGGCGCTGGCCTCAGCGGCTTCTTCCGCGTCTGCTTCATTTTGAAAATTCAGCGGAGTGATCCGCTGTCTCGACTGTTCTGATTTTGCCCGTGCTTCCTCTATCGCGATAATCGCTTTCGCCTCTTCACTGAGCAGTTTCTGCGCCCGTTCTAGCTCCTCTAGCGCGTCCGGCGTGAGTAGCGCATCCACCCCCTCAGTTAACTCGTCAGTGACAGCACACAGTATCGCTACCTGTGGCCTCGCATCCTTTTCCGCTGTTTCTAAGCCCAAAGGGACATCCATGAGTTGAGCGGACACAGAGTGCCCGAACGCCCTCCTTAAGCTCACTCTGCCTTTCCTCTGGCCGCGTGCATGATCGGCAACCACACTCGCCCTCAATACCGTCATGTCCGCCCCGGAATCCACCAACGCCTGAAAGCGTACCTCTCCGGTTTTTAGCTTCACCCACGTCTGTCTGGTCGCCTCGTTAGCTTCAGCTGCGACAGGTGCTTCTGTCGGTTGACCCACCGGTCCCACCGCCGCTCTCGCCGTAAGCTTCGGTGCGCCTGACCGCCCGGCCTCGGCATGCCCTTTATCTCCAACGGGCCTGTTCTGCGGGCACTCGTTGCGATAGTGTCCTTGTTTCCCACATGCATGGCACCTGACTGCGCTGGATCGGTCCCATGTTCCTCTCCCAGCTGTCCCCATATTGGATCTCTGGTCTTGTTTTAGAACAAATTGTTTCCCAGTGCTCTGCTCACGTTTCTCGAGCCCTTCACGAATCCCTCGTTTACTTTCCCCGAACCTTTCAGCCAGCTGCGCCAGCTCCTTTGGCCTTAGCCAGTCCTTAGTCTCATTTTGCAGGACATACATGCGCGCGTCCTCCGCCATGAGATGCTTCATTCGGTCTGAAATTATTAATTTTCGCAGCTCATCAACCGTCTCAACCTCCCTGCTTTCTAAGTAATAGCCGAACATAATGTCGAGCTGGGTTGCGAACTGAGACCACGACTCCGCACTCTCCTTGCGTGTTTTGAAGAATATCCGCTTGTACTCTCCCGGAGTCATTTTTAGCTCTGACAGGACCAGCTCACGCAGCTCCATGAAAGAGAGCACTCTACCGCCGGCTCGACTAGCGACCATTGCTCTGGTCTTTTCTCCGAGAAACGGCAAAATGATCGCTCCTCGCGCTTCCTCGGGTGTCTCACAGCTATTCATCATAGTCTCAGCGCTCTTAAACCATGCCGGAGCGAGGGCTCCAGACTCCGGCATCGGCGCGAGGACGGCGCGGAGTTCCTTCGCGAGCTCTCCCATTTTTGTCGAGTCCCTCGAACCCCTTTCACTCCTCGCCTGAATCTGGGCTAGCTTTAACCCTTTCAATCTCCAGTTGGAGTTTCAGTATTTCGAGTGACCTATCTGATGTGCCTATGCCCACTGCCTCGTCGGCTGCTGCCGGAGCCAACCGTTCGCTACTTTCGTCCTCATTACTGTCTGCACCCGAAGAGCTGCTCTTCGCTTTAGACCTAGTGACCACGGACATTGTGAGCCTCGGAGAAAACAACCCTGGGTCTTACCTGGAAACGAGGGTCCTGCCGTGTCGTCACAGTTCCCGGGGCGTCCCTGTGGCTCCGCCGCGATGTTTCCTTCCGTCGGTCTTGAGTCCTTGACTCCCGGAGCCTCTCACTTAGATGTCGCTCCGTCCGCCGCACACAACGCAGCAGGCTATTGCCTCCGTCTTCTCACGCAGATATTGACGGGGCTCACCATCAGCTGACGTCGTGGTGTTCTTCGAGTCCCTTGACTCCCGGAGCCTCTCGCTGGGATGCCGCTCCGTCCGCCGCACACAACGCAACAGGCTATTGCCGCCGTCTTCTCACTCAGATGTTGGCGGGGCTCACCATCAGCTGACGTTGTGGCGTTTCTCTTGAGTCCCTTGACTCCCGGAGCCTCTCGCTTGGATGCCGCTCCGTCCGCCGCACACAACGCAACAGGCTATTGCCTCCGTCTTCTCACTCAGATGTTGGCGGGGCTCACCATCAGCTGACGTCGTGGCGTTCTCGCAACCCGTCGCAGAAAGTCAGCGGGATCCTGTCGACTGCGCCAGTCAACTTCCTTCGGGTGGTGGGTGGGCGTCCTGGTCCGGATGGTGACGACCGATGATGGTGCTCGCCCGATGACAGCAGCCCCCGGGAAGTTGATAATAAAAAAAACTAAAAGTTGTTCGATCCCGCTGAACACATTGCGACGTTGGTTGGCTTTACAGTGGCCAGTGTGGCCACGTTTATTATGAAACAAAACAACTCAACAGTCATGAGTTAAAATCCCAAAATTAAAACCCCGTACTTTTGTCCCCAGTCTCCCAAAATCGAATCGAAGCCAATCCCCGAGAATCCTCTCGGCAGCTCCTTTGTAGACTCGTAGGAGCCTCCTTTCCCCTCAGGGACCGACCAATCCCTTCAAATTTCACCACTCCCACGTGGTACACTGTTGCCCAATGGTCGGCGAGCTGTCAGCCCGGCGCTCCAACCGCCAAATCCAAATTCCTTGTAGAATCGTTCTCTGCATTTTTGCCAGTCTGGCTGGCGCCAACAGCTAAATTATTACGTCGGGTAAAAAGCGACAATTTGATACTAAGCGGCGAAACCCTCTATACACAGGAACACTCGGTTAAAAGCCACACGCAGCTCGAAGCGCGGGTTCTCTCCGTACCGAAACCCGAGACGTTTCTTAACGACCGCGGGGAAGCTCTCCCACCTCGGCCGCGATGACCCCGCGAATGCTCCCTCCAAAACGCCGAACCCGACATAGAAAGTTAAAAAAAGAAAACAATGCCGACGCAACTCTGGAAAGATAAACTTTTCTAACAAAAATCACCTTAAATAATAAGCAGGATTTCTCCATACTTAACAGCTACAAGAAGTGCAGAGTTACCACGAGCAAGCCTTGTCGACCTTGGCGGCACCGATTACCAATTTCGTCTGACGTGCCAAAGAGATCGATGCGTACAGCAGAGACCCGTACCCATGTACTGTGCATGCCCATGCATGTGTGGTGTACTCGTTAGCCACTTGGCTAACGAGCTCACCACGTCTTCATACGTGCCTCCCTGTGATTGTATGAATGGTGATAGCGCTTGCCTGCACAACGGGTAGCCGGCATTACCTCTACTCCTCCTCTCCTCTTCGCCCTCCTCCCCTACCCCTCCATCTCTCCTTCTGTTGCCTCCTCCTCCTCTCCTCCTCATCCTCCTCCCACCCTCCTCTCCTCCTCCTCCCCCGTGACCCTTATGACCCCTGTGACTTGTGAACCTCTTGACCGTCGTGACGTCGCAAGTGACCCTCGTGACGTCACACGTGACCTCTCGTGAGCCTCATGACGTCGCTCGTGACCCTCGTGACGTCACACGTGACGTCAAGTGTAAGGTCATTATGGGAACGTCCCATAATGCAACGCGCTGTTACGCCGACGGAGGTGGCGACGGTGACGGCGACGCCACTCAAGCCAGAAACGGGCGCCTAAGAGCAGGGCCCTAATACTGAGGAGCACGTTACACGGTATGACTGTGTCTAACGGTGTTTATTAGAATACTGACGCACTGTCCCAAAACCCCCGAGCCGACAAGGTAAGATGAAAGGCTCACCCTGTCAACACCGTCCAGAGAGCGCAGTCCAGAACGAGCCAAGGAAGTCCTTCGCCACACGTTCGATCTTTATCGCTTCCGCGAGGAAGAGTCCTTGATTTCCCGAAGTCGGGAACGCAGACTTCCTCCCCGCGGGCTTTGTCCTCATCCAAAACAACTACGTTCCCGGATGAGCGGGAGGGGACGGAAAAGGTTCCCCCGGAAAGAGTGAAGTGAGGAGAGCCCCTCAAGTATACTTAAATATGACGGTGGGCTAGTTGGTTTAACAGATTGAATTAAAACGCGCAAAAGACAGACACGGACAGGAAGTAGACACAGGACAGCGCTATACCTGTCTACTTCATGTCCGTGTCTGTCCTTTGCGCTTTTTTTAATTCAATAAGCCCCACAAGCCAGGCGGCTCTCCGTACGCTTCCCAAACAGGTTGGAGCTCACGGCAACCAGGCCGAGCGTTCCGAAGCACGGCCGTTATACGGGCTATCAGGAGAAGGGCGACCAACAGTCCCCACAAGACTCACAGCAAAAAAAAACAAAAAAAAGCTATATGCAGAAAGGGTTCCGCCTTAACCTCTCACACAGGACAGTCTCGCACTCATACATCACGACATCATTGCTCCCTCTACGTCCGGTCCCCATCACAATCGTAGCGGCCGACGCGCAGAAAGCGTTTGATACAATTTCCTCATCATACCGTGATCCGCGCCGCTGAACAACTAGGCTTCACAGGTGGGCCGTGGCATTTTAAATTTCATCAAGTAATTCCTCCACAACCGTCAATTCGAGGTGATGGTGAGCTCCACCTCGAGGCCTATAATACACAACGCCACTGGGTGCCACAAGGAGCAGTCCTTTCCCCACGCTTTTTAATATGGTTATGGACAGGGTCGTCTTCCGCACTGACGAGGTGGAGGACGTCGGCTTCACGATTTACGCAGATGATCTAGCTTTCTGGGCTGCCGGCACATTGCTGGCCGATCAGCCGACTACACTTCAGTGCGCCCTGAACGGGGCGTGAAATTTTTCGAGGACATCGGCATGTCCCTGTCTTCGACTAAAACAAACTATATGATAGTAACTCACCGCCAGGGGCAACCTAAGAAGTTCGGCAACCAATTTAATTTATTACTTAATGGAATCCCCCTCAAATAACAGCCCAGTCTCACCATTCTCTGGCTCACCATTGATCAAATTGGGCCGGGGCTCAGAGCTGGCTGCGCTCCATTAAAGCGCATGGGAAACACGGCATCTACATTGTCCGTCGTACAACAGGTAAAACCTGGGTGTACAAGAAAAATTCCTGCGCCTGTTTGTCCGTTCGCTTCTTATTGCTAAAGCTGTATACTGCTACAACTATCTCCACCTGACCCCAACGCGAGAAGGAACTCTCGAAACTCTGAATCTGCACAGACATACGGGTAATCACCGGCCTGCCAAAATTTACCCTCCACACGGTCACACAGGTCAAATCCATTAAAGAGATAGCTGCTGAAATGACCAGCAGTCAGAGACTCCGCCTTCAAGGAACCGGGGTCGGCAGACTTCTACTGAGCCGCCTTGGAGATTCGGTATTCCAGATCATCAGTAATGCCCCATCTACCCCCTCCATGAGAGGACGCGTTACTGGTGAACGTAAGGCCCCTCCCTCAGTTCCATCGCCGACGTCCTGGCAATCGCAAACGTGCGTCTGCAACACGGCACATTCAAGCCCTCGCCTCCCTGGAAGCAAATCCACTAAATCTTCTCATTCACACAGAGGCTGCACGGGCGGATCATGGTGAGGCCGCCGTAGCCTATTACGTCACACACCGCCCAGCAGACATATAGTAAGACTGCGCCGTACACCCTGAGTTCAAAAACTGGTAGAACTCCAGGTCCATCTTATGGGTGATTCGGTCCCATTCACACCACCACGTCAGGTGGTTGCACGTCTTCACCGACTCCCAAGAGGCGGTGCGAGAATGCACCCGCCTGCCCACCAGACCAGTCACAACTAAAGTTCCTTGATACTTATTTTACAAGTAATGACAACCAGTACAAACGACAAAGCACATTCAGCTGGAACAAAATGGCGGCATTCCGTTCGAACCTCTGCTGCGCGCCACCATTCGCTTCTTAAAACCTGCACCGTCACGCAGTCGGCGCTTCAAAAAATGTCGCTACTTGTATGAAACTCCTATCTAGGGACTTTAGTCGCAACGAGACGGTTCGGGAGCTCCGACACATATGCAAGGTATTCCGCTCTCCATGGAGGACAAATTACTGTAACGTGGATACTCGGCCGCGCTGACCTTCCGGGTAACAAAGACGCCAGCGCGGCTGCGAGGGAATTATTGCATACCTTTGAACCGTCACAAGGTTGCGTTCACCGCACAACCCGAGATTTCCATGAACCCGTTCGAGCGCAGGGGGGCCGCGCGTCTCGCCAGTAAAGGACGACTCGCTTCGCCCCTTTCCTCCGGAAGGGTGTCCTCTCCCGTCCGGCTACACTAGATGGCAGTGGATCTGCCTCCACAAGCTCCATACGCAAACAGCAATGACACCAGTGTGGACGGCCAAATTTTACCGCCCTACTTCGACCGGATGCGTGTGGGCCCCAGCCACTCTACCCCCAATGTAGAGAACTGGCGACGTACCATCACATCATATGGGACAGCCCTACGCACTCCAGACACAGGATCATACACCTGAATTCAATCCCACTGAGCTACCGCCCCACGACTTATATAGACTGGACATGCCCACGCACCACAAAGACACCCGAACACAGGAAACAGTTTTCAACTCGCTGAGCGCCTTCGTGCGGGCAGCGAGCCTTCACCTATTCATTATCCCCGCGCGCGCAGCAGATAAGTAGGCAGCGCTCTCGAGGCCGAATGGTTACCGTGCTTGACTCCCACGCAAAGTGCCGAGGTTTGATGCCTGGGGGCGGAGGCGCCTTTTTGTTATTTCTGAAAATGTTGTGTTCAGGTATATTCGAGAATACGGCGAGCAAGTGATCCAAAGTGTGTTTTCACCGCAACGGAACGCAAAAATGAGCACAACAATCAAAGGGAAACACAGAGAAGTCGTAGTGAACGCGTGATGACGAGCAGCCAATCTCGGGCCGTCATTAGTTGAGGTCGGGGGTAAACAAACGCACGAGGTGCGCAAAGAGCAGACGAACTTGCAGGCCGTATTCTGTTGCTTATTCAAGGTCAGAATGTTCTACGCGCGGAACCTTTCACGCCAATGTTTCCAGAAGCCCACGCGCTGCACATATGGCGAGCTCCGCGTGGCGAACCAGAGTCAGTCTCGCCCCAATAAACGTTGAGTTTCCCCAGTTATTGGCCGCCTCATCATTTTTCATCCGTCACAATATAGCTTTCCTCTCCATATCTTTCTCTCTGTCGTTTTGTACCATCACCCCTCCCCACGCTGCCGTTTCAGATGACCACAGTTCAAGCGACTCAGCGGCTCATTTCAATTTCAAAGCCGATGACATGATTTATGCAGCCAACATATAGGGTGTCTAAAGTCACCAGGCTCGATCTAAAATGGACCGTAAAAATCGACGCCTGCACGTAGCAATCTGAGCTTTTCGTCAAAGGTGTATTTAACAAGTCGGTTTTTATTGTAAAATTAGAAAGCGTAGCTCCATTTCTGTGAAAAATAGGGCCAAGAAACTTGCCAGGTTCAACGGCGGGCGGCGACGCAGACGACCAAGTAGAGTTGCGGGGTGTGTTTGGCACTCATATAGATAGATGGCGCTACCTCTTTATCGAGACTGCTCGCGACCACCGTGGTTTATTAAAATGAACTATTAAAATGAACATAGTCTTTTTGTAACGTGCCTTTTGTTTAAAAATAAATGCGGACAATAAAATCAAAACTTAAAGTAAAAAAAAAAACGCGTTTGCATAACGACGGCGCTTTTGCTGCCAACGGATTTCGTCTGCGCGTCGTCTGCTTTCTTTCGCTGGTCGGCTACACCTTCGGACGCTGCTCCCGACGCCATCTATCAATACGCGCGCCAAACACACCCCGCAACTCGACTTGGTCGTCTGCGTTGCCGCCCGCCGTTGACCCTGGCAAGTTTCTTGGCCCTATTTTTTACACAAAGAGAGCTACGCTTTCGTAATTTTACAAGAAAAAACCGACCTGTGAAATACACCTTTGACGAAAAGTTGAGATTGCCACGTGCAGGCGTCGATTTTTACGGTCCATTTTAGATCGAGCCTAGTGACTTGGGACACCCTATAGTTGTAGGGACGTGTCGCGTAACCTCGTGCTCCGTGAGTCCCTAGGTCACGACGAAGGGTCACACGCCCTCAGTAAAGCCCCTTGATGTGTTTGTTTGTGTTGCAAGCGGCATCAAACCATCCAATGCGCCAATGTACGAGCCTGTGCCTCGTCCGACGCTTGGAAGTAAATGGCGGTGCAGCACTAAAATGAGCGCCTATGGAACGGCCCCTGAAAGAAAACTGCGGTGCGGCTGTCGCTCGTGGTACGTGTTCCTCACTTTCGCCGAAAGTGGTTGTCGGTAAATCCCCTCGATGTGTTTGCGTTTTTCTGACATGTTGCGTCAAATGCGGCAGTGCACGAGGCCCATGTCTCCCGCGGCCCTCAGAAGCAAATGGTGGCGCAGTACTGAAATGAGTTGCGCTTGCAATCGAAAGGCGGTGGAGCACCCGCTCGTGGCACCTGACTTGAGCGTTTCCACAACAATGGTTGGCGGTACTTGTCAAATACGCCTTTATCAAGGGGCTTTAGTTGTCGGTACTTGTAAGAAACGTCAAGCGTAAATTTTTGTTAAGGAACTTTAGCTCACAGCGCTGATTTTTCTTTCCCGTAGTCTCTATCGGCCGCTTCACAACTCGGTCCTTTCCTGGCCCATCTCATGTTTGCAACAAAAAAAAAAAATGCGCTTTTCCGTATCTCAACGTGAGAGCTCAAGCCAGATTACATTTAATTATCTGTTTGTGCAGAAATATCAGTTTTTTTTTCAGATTCAGTACGTGCGTGAACCAAGGCGGGCGTTGAGGATGATCCCGTGACAACCGTGAATGTGGCCATCCAACTCAAATCCTTGATACTACGGCGTTGCGAAGCTTAAAAAGAAAGAAGACTCAAGTTCGGCCGAGTTAGCGCTATGCATGGCTTGCACGAAACGTCCTTGCACCCATCCCGGCGTGCATTTTGCTTCCTCTTGCAAAGCAGAAATGCGATATTACACAGTTTACGCTGTAAAATATACATCCTAAGCAGCAAGGTCACCACAATGGCAGCTGGTGCGAAGTCAGTGCAGGCAACAGAACCACTCCGCTGGTGCCTTCTGGTCGCTTGCACTTATGGTGAAATAGAGCCTTGAGTACCGTAGACGATTTTAACACGTGCCAGATTACGGCCGCCATTGCTCTACTGTCTCTTGTCTTATACCCAGATACCAAGCCGCTGAAACGTGCGTTAAAGAACCTTCACAAAGGCCAATGCTAAGAAAGACACAGTAGAATCTACAATGGCAATAACCTTACCTGCTATGGTAATGAATGATGAAGTGAAAAATGAAAGCCGCTTTACAACTCCCTGTAACACCGAATTAGAGCGCAGCTCTTGAGGAGGAGGAGGAGTGAAGGGTAGTGAGGGGACGGTATACCCCTCCCCTCAGGACTCACGTGGGCCCCCCGAAGTCACGTGACCCCCCCCCCCCCGAGGACACGTGACTCACCCAGGTCACGTCTCCCTCCGAAGTCACGTGACCCCCGATGTCACGTGACTCCCCCGAGGTCACGTGACTCCCCTCCCCGAGGTCACGTGACTTCCCCCAGTGTCGCGTGACCCGCCCGAGGTCACGTGACCATCCCTTCCCGAGGTCACCGAAGGTACCCGAGGTCCTCCCGAAGGAACCCGAGGTCCTCCCGAGGTCCTCCCGAAGGAACCTGAGGTCCTCCCGAGGTCCTCCCGAAGGAACCAGAGGTCCCCCGAGGTCCTCCCGAAGGAACAGAGGTCCTCCCGAGGTCCTCCCGAATGAACCCGAGGTCCTCCGAGGTCCTCCCGAAGGAACCCGAGGTCCTTCCGAGGTCCTCCCGAAGGAACCCGAGGTCCTCCCTGAGGTCCTCCTGAAGGAACCCGAGGTGGTCCCGAGGTCCTGCCGAAGGAGCCCGAGGTCCTCCCGAGGTCGTCCGAAGGAATCCGAGGTCCCTCCTGAGGTCATCCCGAAGGGAACCCGAGATCCTTCGGGAGGACCTCGGGCTCCTTCGGGAAACCTTACCCTAATGCACTGCAGGCACGTAGGCAGAATTTTGTTTCGGGGGCGGGGGGGGGGGCCGTTCATGACAAAATGCTGTATGAGGGGGAGGGGGAGAGGAGGTCCCAGCAAAATGGAAAGTTTCGGGGGGGGGGGGGGGGGCCGGGCCCTGGGCCCCTGCCCTCCTGGCTATGTGCCTGATGCACCGCGCGGTTACGCCGACGGCGACGGCGGCGGCGACGTCGGACGCCGCTCAAGCCGGAAACGGGCGCCTAAGAGCTGCGCTCTAAAAGGAGAAATAAGCGGAGACAAAAATGGAAGGTGTATGTTATGGCGGCGGGCATACAGAGTTGCCGAGAGATGCAAAATCCATGTAATCAGCTAGACACATAAACAAATGTGCCACTGAATAGCCGAGATGTATCACGCGGACGCTACAAGCCATCAAAGTAAATCCTGCACTGAGAGGATGTGGCTGTCCGGGTTAGTCTTGAGATTCCCGGAGCTCTAGGTCAAGCGGTGCTGTATCAGGCACTGATTGTCACTTTGGAATAGTTCGCGGCATCGGCCGCGGTGATATATCGCCTGAAAGTGAAAGGAAGGCGCTGGGCAGCGCCAACAAGGCATTGCGGGTTGCCATGGCATCATTACGTCTTATATGCATTGTCTCAAAACCATTCTGCTAGACGGCAATGAACTCCCGCAGTTCTCCGGCAAAGCAGTTGTACAAAGCCGATCTGGGCAGCATCCGGCGTCAAGCAAACAGCACGTGCCGAGCGTATGCATATTCTTGATACTACCTTCTATGGCTATGAAGCCTGTAGAGGTGGTCGCATTTTCGCGCGACACCGAGGCGGCCGTCTTTCTTTATAGAATTCGTTTCATGTCCCGATACGTGCTAAACCTAAGCAGAGAGCAAGTCGTCTGCTTCCTGCGCAGGACTTGCGGTGACGTCAGAACAAACGCCGATCTTTGGCTGATTGATATAAACGGTGGGTAGACCTCAATGCTTGATGCTTTAAGGTCTATCCACTATTATTATTTTTTCAATCAGCCCATAAGAACTTGGCGTTCTGTCATCATCGCAAAATCGACGCAGGAAGCAGACGACTTGCTCTCCGCATCGTTTTTCCACCACGGGCGGGGCTGGGCTTCTCCCACGGAGGGCCATTGCCGGAGGGTCTTTCACTCTCACCCGGCGTAGGGAACCTCCGGGAACACACATCTACGCGGGAGCTCGGGGCACCGGAGTGCTGCTATCAACGGCTGGCGCGCCATTTCGAAAAGTTGGCCGCGTCTCGGGCTCGAGCGACTTCGTCGAAAGCCTCGGGTCAGGTTCCAGTGGTGCCCGTTGGCTGGAGGGGCACCGGGCGTGGCTGGTGTGTACGCGCCGGTGTGGACCCAGCATCGTGGGATTCTCCGCGAAACGGTTTTCCCGGACGCCCAAATGTTTCTGGCGTGCTTTTAGTTTCCTTTGAGGCTCCATCCCGCGGTCTGTCGGGATGGAACGTTTGCTGTTGAGGTACGTATTGGCGATTCTCGCCGAAACCGAGAATGAGTATACCTTCCCTGGAACATAAATATGTCGGAGTTTAGACTCTCAACCGCGGGGCCCGATCTCAATGCCCCCTCGACAACAGGAATTACCTATCTTTTGATTGGTTGAGGATTCGTCGGGCCTGTGCCCAGCGGGATTCTAACTAGACCCTGATTAAATAGGACAGGTTTAAGCACAATGTCATAACCCCCGACCGGACGGAAAATCGTCGAGATTGAACGGGCCCGTGTGGCCCACTAGTTCTCTCCCGCGGTTCGCCGCTTTACTTCTGTCGTTGCGCGACAGTTCCTGCTCTGCGGCTTAGCCGCCGTCCTCACCGTGCGCCGGAGGAGACTTGACGCAGAGGCGTTTGCCTTTGTAACTGCTTGACCACCTAAGCCGTGCACGGCAGTTAGTTGCAGTGTGCTATTTTCTTTTGTGTAACTGTTGTTTTTTGTTGAAGTAAAGTTTATTGTTATCAGTTGTATTCATTACAGCTTCGCCTCCAAGCCTATCGACTCTCAACCGTCGGCCACAACAAGAAGAAGCAAGAAGTCTTCATCAACTCCAAGCAGCATCCGGACCACATCTTCCATGATCTCCCCTCCCGGTTCCCGACGGTAGCTCAAGATGCTTCCTCGAGGTCCGCGAACAAAAACAACTTGATCTTTACTAAACCAAACCAATGCACAGTACCATAAAATAAGAGACTATGATCAAAGTTTTAGGCGCCCGTGCACCCGCGCACCTTGAGCGCGGCTCAAATCTGTACACGTGCACTCTTCTCTTTTCTGAGATGACATCGAAGGCAAGCTGTATTAGAGCAGTGGGTCAATCTGCTCGGATAGCTCGCAGCCGTTTCCCGCTGCATCAGTTGTAAAATTTAGAGAGGCGCGCTGCGTTAAGGCATTGCGCGTTTTCACGGCATCACTACGTCGACTCATCGTCTCAGCCAAGCCCGGCGACAACTTCGTCTTCTTCAGCGGTACGTCATAACATTCAAACGGCGCCAAGTCACTAATTGGATCCAAACCCGACGCTGAGCGTCTTTCAACGCGTTGACTGGACACGCCTTCCAGCCCAACATTGACGCTGCGTTTGTATCCAATTTGTGTCTCGGCTACATCTCACAGTGATGACATCAAATTTATAATGCGCAGGCTTTGATTAGTTTAGGTGAATTTATACAGACCCATTCTCTAGACGCCAAAAAAACTCTTCCAGTTATTCGCCAAAACCAATCTCGCCCGCGCCCGGTGTCAAGCTACGGCGTGTGCGAGCACCATTTGCTTGGCACAAATATAGCGCAACTTTCTGGCTATGAAGCCAACGCTGCGGACGCCTGTGTAGTCGTGTAGCTTTGAGCGCCACTAAACACAGTACACACGCGCTCTTCACTTCTTCAGAAATGCCCCGCGCCTCGGCGCACCCGCTAACCTTGCACGCGATTAAATGTAAAATAAAAATAAGAATTATACAAAAGTCCGAAAGGAATCCCTTCTTATCGTTTCAATAAAACGCTAAAAATAATGCGCCGTTTCTTCTTATCTTTTTTTACGTTTTATTAGCGCTGGAGAGCAGGTGCTGAAAGCTGCGTATACACCGTTTCCTTGTTCAGAAAATCGCAGCCAAAAGTTTTGTGTTTTTGTGTCGTTTCGAAAAGAGAGCAAAACGGCAGCTGCCCGGCATGGGAAATAGTAAAGAGAGACCCATTTTATAGCACACATAATTTATTCTTTGTGTTTTAAATGTTTTAACCGCTCGTAAAGATGTAGCACTGAGTCATTTTCACAAATGTACATGATTGGCATATTGCCGCGCGCGCCGCTGGCAAAGTGGGCAGCGCGCGCGTGGCCTAACGGTTATCGCGCCAGCCTCCCACGCGAAAGGCCAGGGTTCGATTCCTGGGAGCGTCGTGTATTTTGTTTATTCCTGCAATTTGGTGTTCCGGAAAATTCGAGAATCCTGTTGCTTGTTCGAGGTCAGAATGTTCTACGCGTCGAACCTTCTACGCCGATTATTCCCGAAGCCCGCGCGTGTACATAAGGGGTTTCGCGTGGCGAGCCAGAGTCAGTTTCGCCCCAGCGTTCGACTCTGCTGTCACGCCGACTTCGACGCCCGCGACGCTCTACTTTATTCTGTTCCCTTTTTATTTTTGGGCACAAGTTCGCCCCATTAAACGTTTAGTTTATTCAGTTATTCACCGCCTCATCACTTGTCCTTCGTGACATTTTGGTGGAGGTGCGGGGTAACGCATGCCCCTGCCGCGTACCCCTCCGACTTCCCGCAGTTCAAGTCCGAGCCCAAGCCCCCAAGAACCGAGTGAAGACCAGCCCGGGATCCGATCAAGCCGCCGGAACCTTGGCCTACCCCCGGAATCAGGACCCTTGCCACCCAGGACCAGGCAGACAGGGAGGACGACGATGGCCAACCAATCGGAGACCCCGGCCGCTCCTGCCGTCGTATACCTGCCCGTCGCACCCCGGAGTCCGACACCTTTCCACGGGGAGATCAACGAGGACGTTGAAGATTGGCTACAGCATTATGAACGAGTGGCCCGCCATAACCAGTGGACACCGGAGCAGTGCCTTCAGAACGTCTACTTCGCTCTGGAAGGCACGGCACGCACCTGGTTCGAGAACCACGAAGCGTCGATTTCGTCGTGGGAAGAATTCCAGGCCGAGCTGCGACGCACCTTTGCCAACCAGCAGCGACGACAGCGTGCCGAAGAACTTCTCCAAGCAAGACACCAAGGGCCAAACGAGAGCGTCACAAGCTTCGTCGAAGACGTTCTCCGCCTCATGAAACGCGCCGACCCAAACGCTCCCGAAGAGAAAAAGTTGCGGGTCCTAATGCGGGGCGTGAAAGAAAACATATTCGGGGGCCTCGTGCGGAGCCCGCCTACCACCGTCGAAGGTTTCATCACTGAGGCCACCAACATCGAACGTGCCCTTCACGCGCGGGCCTCACACTACCAGAGGCATCCCGGCTTCGCTGCACTCTCGCCGTCCAGCTACAGCATCCCGGACATCCGCGACATCATCCGGGACGTCGTCCGTGAGGAAATCAAGAAGCTCCTGCCTGCTACCCACCAGCCTGCTTCGGTGTCAATAGCCGAAGTTGTCCGCGAGGAGGTCCAGCGGGCAATTCAACCGGAGGCTCCTGCCAGCGTAGCAGCACCCGAGGAGCCCACCTTGACCTACGCCGCAGTGACCCGACGGCCACCGCCTCCTCCTCGAGCCTATGTCGCGCCGCCCCGACGTCTGTCTCCTGCACCGCAGCCCGACCGCCGCAGCGAAGACCAGGTCAAGTACGCCGCCCAAGAGCCCCGCGCAGCCCGGAAGACCGACGTGTGGCGAACGCCCGACCGACGCCCTCTGTGCTTCCATTGCGGGGAACCGGACCACACCTACCGCCGATGCCCATACCGACGACTCGGGCTACGCGGATTCCACCCGAACGACCCGCGCCCCCGTCATGGTGAACGCCCTCGGGAGATCGCCGAGTACCTTCGACGACCTCAGTCCCCCGAGCCTGCGACCCGCCGAGAGTTCCGGTCGCCTTCGCCACGACGTTCCGCTTCGCCGATGCACCGACCCCGCCGTGAAAGCCTGTCGCCCCTCGCTCCACGCCGGGGAAACTAGGCGCGGCAACCCCTGGAGGTGGAGTTGCCGAAGACGACCGACGCCAAGATCCTCCACGAACGTCGGAGGGCCCCCACTCGAACGCTACCAGAGACCGGAACGACGCCCCTGCAACGGTGTCCAATAACCTAAACGTTGTCATCGACGGCCACGACGCATCAGCACTCGTGGACACCGGAGCAGATTACTCAGTCTTGAGTGGGAGGCTCTCCCGCCGCCTTCGAAAAGTCACGACGCCGTGGAATGGACCTCAAATACGAACCGCCGGAGGGCACCTCATCACGCCGGTTGGGAGATGCACTGCTCGCGTCGAGATCCATGGTGAGACGTGCCCTGTCAAGTTCGTTGTTCTGCAAGACTGTTCGAGGGACATTATCCTCGGCATGGACTTTCTCTGCGAGTATGGCGCCGTCATCGACCTCGGAGCAAACCGGCTGACGCTACGAAAACCTGCTCCACCACCGGAGGAACCCAAAGCGACGTCATCCGCGGTACGAGTCCTCGCAAACCACGTGAACCTACCACCGCGGTCAAGTGTTTTCGTACCCGTCGGGGTTGATGAGACTTTCTGCGGCGACGTTTTGCTCGAAGGAAGCCTCCAGTTGCTTCTAGGAAGAGGGATCGGCATCGCAAGAGGCGTCGCGGAGCTCCAAGACGGACACGCTGTCGCACTGGTAACGAACTTCCGACAGGAGGCCCAGCACCTTACGAAAGGCACCGCCGTGGGTCACGCCGAGGAACTCCCGGACTCAGCCGCAATCGCAGGAATATCAGAAGACCTCCCTCCGTGGCCACCCAAGACTACGCCGCCTTCGCAGTTTGACATCGACCCCACCCTGCCCACCCCACAACGACGAAAACTCAATGACCTTCTCGCCGAGTTCAATGAGTGCTTCTCCACGTCGTCAAAAGTGCGCCAAACGACCGTTGCGAAACACCGAATCGTCACTGAAGACAACGCGCTTCCTGTTCATCGGTCGCCGTACCGTGTCTCTGTGAAAGAGAGAGAAGTCATCCAGAAGCAGGTCCAAGAAATGCTCGATGACGACATTGTCCAGCCCTCAAGCAGCCCGTGGGCTTCACCGGTAGTCCTTGTGAAAAAGAAAGACGGGACTCTTCGGTTCTGTGTGGACTATCGTCGACTGAACGCTGTAACAAAAAAGGACGTCTACCCGCTGCCACGCATCGACGACACCCTGGACCGGCTGCGCCACGCCCGATACTTTTCGTCGATGGACCTGAAGAGTGGGTACTGGCAGATCGAGGTCGACGAACGAGATCGTGAAAAGACTGCCTTCGTCACGCCGGACGGGCTGTACGAATTTAAAGTGATGCCGTTCGGACTATGCACAGCACCGGCGACGTTCCAGCGCGTAATGGACACCGTTCTTTCCGGCTTGAAATGGCAAAGTTGTCTCGTCTATCTCGACGACGTCGTGGTATTCGCCAGCGACTTTGACGAGCACCTCAGACGTTTGCGAGCCGTGCTACAGGCTATCCAGAATGCCGGACTGACACTGAAGCCGTCAAAATGTCGGTTCGCTTACGGTGAGCTCAAATTCCTGGGCCATGTCGTGAGTGCTCAAGGTGTAAGTCCTGACCCTGCAAAGACATCCGCTGTCGCCGAGTTTCCGAAGCCATCAGACAAGAAAGCCGTACGAAGATTTCTTGGGCTGTGCGCATACTACAGACGTTTCGTTCGCGATTTCGCCAAAATTTCTTCACCGCTCACGCATCTGACGAAGGACGACGTGAACTTCCAGTGGGGGAGGAGCAAGAACAAGCATTCAACGAACTGAAGGAAAGACTCCAGTCGCCCCCTATCCTCGGACACTTCGATCCGTCAGCGGAAACGGAAGTTCACACAGACGCCAGCGACGCCGGGCTAGGTGCGGTGCTCGTCCAAAGACAAGACGGAGCAGAGAGGGTGATCGCTTACGCAAGCCGGGCACTGTCCAAGGCAGAGAAAAATTACTCAACAACCGACAAGGAATGTCTCGCTGTCATCTGGGCGTTAACCAAGTTCCGTCCATACCTGTACGGGATCCCGTTCCGCGTTGTCACGGACCACCACGCTCTCTGTTGGCTCTCCAACCTCAAGGACCCGTCAGGACGTCTCGCTCGCTGGAGCCTTAGACTGCAAGAATTCGACGTGACCATTGTGCACAAGTCTGGCCGCAAGCATAATGACGCCGATTGTTTGTCAAGGGCCCCAGTCGAATCTCCTCCCGACACCACCGACGACGATGATGACGCCCGTTTCCTTGGAGCAATCACAGATACCGACATGGGAGCACTTCAGCGAGACGACCCCGAACTTCGCTCCGTGATTGACCACCTCGAAGGTCAAGGAAGTTCAGTTCCGCGAGTCTTGGCCCGAGACTTGCCAAGCTTCGTTCTGCGGCGAGGCGTGCTCTTCAAGAAGAACTTCGGAACGAGCAACCCTGCCTGGCTGCTCGTTGTTCCGGCCGGCCTGCGACAAGAAATCTTTCAAGCATGCCATGACGACCCGACGGCTGGACACCTTGGCTACAGCAGGACGCTCGCCCGGATTCGTGAGAAGTATTACTGGCCAAGACTCCCGAAAACAGTCCACCTGTACACACGGTCGTGCCATGAGTGCCAACGACGTAAGAGGCCTCCGACGAAGCCAGCAGGGCTCCTGCAGCCGATACCTGCACCGACTACGCCCTTCCAGCAGGTCGGAATGGATTTACTTGGGCCGTTCCCAACGTCGACGCAAGGAAATCGGTGGATCATCGTCGCGACCGATTATCTTACACGATACGCCGAGACCAAAGCTTTGCCATCGGGAACAGCGGTAGAAGTCGCCAAGTTTTTTGTCGAGTCTATTCTCCTTCGACACGGCGCACCTGAAGTGCTGATCACAGATCGCGGGTCGTCTTTCATGGCACAGCTGACTCAAGAAGTTCTTCGGCTCAGTCATACCAGCCATCGACGAACAACTGCTTATCATCCGCAGACCAACGGGCTAACGGAGCGGCTCAACAAGACGATCGCCGACATGATCTCCATGTACGTCGACGTAGAGCACAAGACATGGGACGAGGTGTTGCCGTACGTCACGTTTGCGTACAACACAGCGGTGCAAGAAACCACGGGAATGACACCGTTCCAACTGGTACACGGCCGGACGGTTACCACAATGCTCGACGCCATGCTGCCTCACGTGCCTGCCGACGATGGCATCGACGATGCTCAACTGATCTCGCAACGCGCCGAAGAAGCTCGCCAACTGGCAAGAATCAAGATTCATGACCAACAGCGAGTCGACGCACGCCGCTATAACCTTCGTCGTCGGGACGTCCACTTTCAACCCGGAGACCAGGTGTGGGTGTGGACACCAATCCGCCGCCGTGGCCTGAGCGAGAAACTCCTAAAGCGCTACTTTGGACCCTACAAAGTGCTTCGTCGACTAGGGGATCTGAACTACGAGGTGATGCCCGACGGAACACGGACTTCATCACGCCGCCCTCCACGACCAGAAGTCGTCCACGTCGTGCGCATGAAGCCGTACTACGCTCGATAGGACTATGAACCTTATGTGTTCCAAATGCCTCTTTAGTTTACTGTTATTTTTGTTTGCTTTGTTTTGTTTTGTGCTGCATCGGGGCGATGCACTTTTTAAAGGGGGAGTAATGCCGCGCGCGCCGCTGGCCAAGTGGGCAGCGCGCGCGTGGCCTAACGGTTATCGCGCCAGCCTCCCACGCGAAAGGCCAGGGTTCGATTCCTGGGAGCGTCGTGTATTTTGTTTATTCCTGCAATTTGGTGTTCCGGAAAATTCGAGAATCCTGTTGCTTGTTCGAGGTCAGAATGTTCTACGCGTCGAACCTTCTACGCCGATTATTCCCGAAGCCCGCGCGTGTACATAAGGGGTTTCGCGTGGCGAGCCAGAGTCAGTTTCGCCCCAGCGTTCGACTCTGCTGTCACGCCGACTTCGACGCCCGCGACGCTCTACTTTATTCTGTTCCCTTTTTATTTTTGGGCACAAGTTCGCCCCATTAAACGTTTAGTTTATTCAGTTATTCACCGCCTCATCACTTGTCCTTCGTGACAATATGATGAGGCGGTGAAAAAATCTCTCAAGCGTATTCATGATGAATGGTTATGTCACGAGCGTTAATGTAGGTGTTGATGGTGAAAGGGGGAAGAGGGGAAAAAAAGGGGGAAATGAAACCCTCCTAGTCGCGTACGGCAAAATATAAACGTCAACATAATGCTGGCGAACCTTGAACACACTCTACATTCCGTCCGATTGTTATTCGGCTTAAAATCATCGCTTGTTTTTACAGATAACCTGTGGAACGGAGGTCTGGGCCTTAACAAGAGCGAAATGTAACGTCGTTCACTGATAAGAAAAAATACTGTAGCTAAAGCGATTTCACTTTTACAATTATAAAAAAGTAATGGCAGCTGGTGGTAGCAATTTAGCCGCCACAAGTTTCCGGAATTGCCCCTACACAGGCAGCCATCTGACGAAAAATCTCACAGCCGAGCGCAGTCGGGTAACACTGACGTGAGATGCTTAATATGCTAAAAAAGAAGGAAGGTAGCAGTTATGAAGCATAGGCCACTATGGAATTACGATAGATATGAAGTTGTTAGGGGAATATAAAAAGGCGTCATGGTGCTCAGGGTTTTCTTTTGGCAGTGCTGTATTATGCATGAAAACTGAGGTTCGGTCGAGCTTAGAGATCCGGAAGAGGAGCGTGGGTGGACTGGCACTGGGGGCGCATGGGAATACACCAACTGAAGGTGTGCAGGTAGACATTCGCTGGGAATCTTTCGAGGCTAGAGAGGTGATCAGTAAGTGGAAATTTGAGCCAAGGTTATACGCAATCGGAGATAGACGGAGGGCGAAAAAGATATATAAGCATCTATACACGAAAAGTCTAAACACCAAGTGGAGAAGCCGAACCCGAAAACTAGAACGCAAATACAAACAGTCAAGTGCTGGGTAGAGCTGACGAAGAATGGATGATACGTGCATTTTACTAACAAAAAGAATATTTGAAGGCTGGTGGAAATTATCTAGGCAGAGGTGAATGACGTACAACTAACTTCTTCAGCTTGGGGCAGGCGAGACAAAGGAAAATAGATACTCTGTCCCACGGGGCTCCGGCCCAAGCCTCAACCCTGTCTCCCAGCCGAACCGGCGCGGCGGTAACGTCGACTAGGTTTGACCAGAGGAAGGATTAGCCACTTCCTGGCTGGGTGGTAATGTTTTTAGTTTTCTTGCCCGATACCCCCAAAGGTCGTCCTGGTGATATCCCACACAGCGTGGTGATAGCTACGAAATTGCAGAGGGGAAGCAAATTGGCTTCGAAGGGCGAAGGGAAGAATCATACTTTTGGTTTTTAATTTCTAGGCTAGCTGGTGCGAGCTTCCGCCCGTTATAAAGGGTACAGCCGTTAGCATCCATCCAGATATGGACGCTTCGTTTGAGACTGCTGCTGGAAAGGTCTATACACCGTTAAACAAAATACAAGAAAGACATCAACTGCGGTTTTGCACCTTAAGCTCTACCAATGACTATTCTGAACACGCATTTCTCGCATACCAAGATGTATTAGAACTGTTACATGGTGTCCAATTTTATCTGCATACTGGTTTTTGTAAATGTTCTGTTGTATTTGACCCTGTCAGCCATTTTTTGCAGCTTAGTTGTCATTCACTGAAGCCGCTTCGTGAATCACGGTGATTCGCTGTTAGCTTGCTTGAGGGAAGGTAGATGCAAAGGCGTCTAAAGCTTTATTCACCCGACGGAGATTATCTCCAAGGAGGGGATTAAACGTCATCGAGATCTGAGTTCACGTTGGCTGCGTCACGAATGTTCGCTAGTCTCCGGATCCCGCGTGGAGCCGCGGAGAATCTGCGATCGGTCAACAGAATATCCGTCGTCCCGTCGGAATGAGCGCGTGCCCAACTTTTGGGGCAGGACTACAGCCAGCAGCATTGAGCTGCGGGATACCTATTGTTTTCCCCCTTTTTTTTATTTCCCTGACTTTTGCTCGATGAGCCCCCATAGTCGCAAACAGGTCCATGAATAGAATGACTCCGCAGACTCAACTGCATGCGGCTCGAGCCATCGTGCGAATGCTCGCTCGGATTTTCTGCACCGCTTTCTCCTTCTAGCGGTCCTTCCCCCTCGTAACTTTTGGATGTACTGGGTTTTCACCGAAGATAAAGATCTGACGAGATAATACACACAGCGAGGCTCCGAGAAGCAGGATTTGGAGACCCAGTTGCTGCGTTCAATTTACCTGCAGCTCCTGCACCGGTACAGAAAGGTAGGGCAGTGTACTTCCGGTCGTATCTGAATACACATACCGGAAGTACAATGCCCTACGCTTTTCTGCACCGGTGCAGGAGGTGCAGGTAAATCGAACGCAGCTAGTGATTCCCTCGGCCTGCGAAAAAGTCACGAAAAGTATCAAGGTAGATGCCGGGAGAGACTGCGGAAAGAGGGGTGAAGGCGGTCGCCTCGAGATACGGAGCGAGTGTCGTTTTTTGGCCAGTTGCAAGTAGAGCCAGATTTGCCCCGCCGTATAAAAAAAAGAAACAAATAGTCCCGGATGCACCGTAAAACATGGTACGAAGTTCGTCCGGTGTACCATTGATGCAGTGTATAAGGTATACCTTTCACGTGCGGGCAGGTATGTATCGATCAAACAGGGCGGTGTTTGAACATCTGTTTAAGAGAACACAAAAGTCCGTTGAAAGGATTGGCTTACTCTCGTCTTTCGATGCATTGTCGCGATTGTGGGCGTGAGCCAAGATTGACTGACACATAAGTAATTTTGAAGCACAAAGATCAGCTGTCTAGACAGGTAGCGGAGGCGTACCAAATAAAAAACATGAGATCCATACATCAGTTCACGCGCTTCCGTAGCATCGCGATGTTTTGAAGAGCTTGGCTCACAATGGACTAAAGTCCTTCACGCAACCTCAACCAAGTCGTCGTAAGAGCTGATAGATGACTGACCACTATCAGCTCTTTCTGAACTATGCAACTGAATATATCCTGCACAACCATATGAACAGACGCGATCAAGCGCACGAAAGGCAGTGCTGGCTCACTTGCTCTTGCGGAAGCATAGCCGCGCCATTCCCTTAGCTGACCAACGCTTGTTGAAATGAATCGCTTGAAGGGCTAGCACCTTGCATCCAGGCAAATTATTCGTTAACCCGGATTGTGTACCGTATGGAAGGTTGGATATCTCAAACTTACAAAAGACGTCCTGAACTGAATTAGCCTATTGAAAAGATGAAGGAAACCCGCAAAGAAAAACGTACTCGCCGAGGTGTTTGTAAACAGGCAGGAAAACAGACACAAAAGATTGTTTACAAATCTCCAAGAAATTTATTACACAGCATGTTCCGTAGACAAGTACAACCGTGCAAGCGGTCTGCGAAAATGTAAAGAGGCACTACTATGCTTTTATACGGCTGAGAAGATTGCAAAGCAAAGAAGAACCGGGATAATTCTAGGCTATATTGTCCATTCTCCTGGCAGCTGGAAGAATAATTTCCCGAAATTCTTTCGGCAGACGCCTCTCATTGGCGCTGGCAATCAGTTCATCGTAAGACGTTTCATCGAAAGATTGTTTTACAAAGAGCTATGATTAGCTTCTTCTTTTCTTTTTTTTGTAACAAGTCACCTCAGATTGTCGCCATAAATGGATTGTAGGGTGGGCCACATGGGCTAACGTTTTTGTAATGAGCCGTAGCAGTATGTCGCCGCGAAGCTCCGTTGAAGCGTCTGCCGGGCAGTGACACACCCGCGAAAAGATGTCCCTGCAGCGTGCAATTCACGGAACGAGTGTCGGTGATATGTTAGTGTCGACGAAACGTGTCCATGAAACGTGTATCCACGAAAAGTTGTCTATGGAACGTGTTTCCACGAAATGCCGGGAGAACAACAAAGTCGAGTATTCTGCCGGCAGTTGTCGCATGATTTCAGACAGCTAATTGAAGGCCACTGCCGGTAGAATTTTCGGGAAATTATTGTCCCGGCTGCCGGGAGAATAGACTTTGCCTAATTCTATAGATAATCTGGAAGAGTACCCGTAGAACAGCGGTCACTCCTTGCCAACAAACAGGTCGCAGTGAAGTTAGCATGAACTTAGAGGACTGGAAAGATGTATTCCGAGATATATGTCGATACGGGCACTGCAGAACAACCACACAAACAAAAACGAGATGGAAGAGCTCCGTGAAGATTCAAGACGATGCGGTACAAGCTGTCATTTGCTGAACCAAACCAAACCACAAGAATTTCTGTGACTTCTTTGAAGGAATCGCTGGTTGCCGATATACGCGTAGGACTTTTGGAACACTGATAGCTTTGGGAAGCTTCGAATACGTTGAAATCCACAGCTACACACGCCGCAACTAAGAATTCAGGGCAAGTGAAAGGAATGCTGGTGAGGAGGAAGCCCATAGGTTGCTGGAGAGGTGAGGAGAAACGTCCCCCTCGCTCCAGTATTTCACCTGCCTCCTCCTCCCACACCGAAAAGCAGAATTCTTCTTCAAGGAGGTCTGCAGGGGGTGCGCCCACAAAAGGCTTATCTTCAAGGGGCATTCCAACAATGAACACTGCGAAAGCATTTGTCAGTGGATACTTTTGTGAGTTCGTCCCAAAGATGATAATGCAGTGGATGCTATGTGACTGGTCTGCCAAGCAGTGTCCTTCAGGCAGGTTCCGCGCTCTTCCCGCTTGGAGACTATACACCTCTTTTACAAGGGCGCAGCCATCTTGAATGTCGTCACTTATGGTATGCGGTAAAACATCGTTATGATCTCTCCACGCCGCTAGAAAGTGTTTACGAAAAATGCGTGATTGTCACATTCATTGTTTTGCCTCACCTTATATTCTCTCGCAAATTCAAGCTTGAAATGCTTTATTTTTTCTTCCCGCATACCAGATACGGAATCCACGTGACTGAGAACGGCAGGAGACAAAAAAACGTCTATTGGCGCCGTGCACGACCAAAAGCGTCGCTGTCACCGGTCTTCCACGATTGGTCAAATGCATGCTATCGACGTCTTTAGTATGATGAGTTCTACTCTCATCGACGAAAATGAGAGCGAAGTTAGACTGTCTACCTTGACGGTGTTGATTTAGGAACGTAATGACCAGGCTTTCGCCGCACTTTTTACGCAAAATCGAACCTGTCGCTCCCTACTAATAATCTCGGTCGTGACGTCTGTGGTAGGAACCAGAAGAGGGCGCCGCCGAAACATCTCGTCGCTAATAGTCACGTGGCCGTAATCAGAGACATGATTTATCTATAATACGCATAGCATCTACTCTGCTGTCAATACCGAGTGAACAGGACAGCAACACGATGGCTAGTTTTGGAGTCCCAAAGGGACTGCCCAGCCCAAATGTTAACCAAAACCGGGAAGTATGAATATCCTATGTTTTACGCCGTATAACCCACATTCTAAATTGAAATGCAGAAATAACCGCGTCTTTTCTTTCTGCCCACGATGACCACAAATTTCGCAGCACGCTTGTAACAGATTTTTTTCTCGCGAGGGTTGTCTACATGTAACAAACACTGCAGCATTTTTTAAACAATGTAATCACAAGTGCCACAAAGATAAAATATTCCCCAAACGGAAGTTAAAAAAACGCGAATCTAACACCACGATGACAACGCATGGAAGGGTTCACGGCTTCAGGAGCTAACGACTTGAATAACTAAAATAATCATTTAAAAACAATACTATATATCAGCAACAGTGCTTGCTTATTTGAGGAATTCGCAGAACAGTAAGGTAATCAAACGTCCCTAAGGTGCCGCGCATCTCACTATTAAATAATTAGACATTTGTTTCGGGTGTAAAAAAGTGTTTTAATGTATATTTCGTTATTTTCAACGTGGGCGTCGACGGACATAACGACGCTCCTTACGCCCCTGTCGAGGTAGAGTACTACTGTTGACACGTTGTAACGACACTGTATCGCACTATAGACTCGTCTATTTGACCCGCATGCCGTCTCGAGAGAGAGCTGTTTCAAATGTCGGTGATGGACAGAGTAACGTCGTAGCAATCGCGACACGAGAGCCCACTGCCCCTCGATCTGGCCGACCGCGCTCGCTCTGCTGAAATGTGAGTGTGGGAATTTCGAGCATCGTTAGCTTGCTGATGTCGCAAGAGGCTGCTTTGTTGTTGAGAATACTTTGCCTTGCAAACGCCTGCGGAGCCGTTGTAGTGCTCGGCGTACCTCCCGCACAGCATGGCAACCTTTCTGGCGCCTGATAGGCTAAGAAAGCCCATAGCATGTCCTGCGGTTCATTCTAAATTGAAGCAGAGTAGCCGCGAAGTAGGTCAAACGGTGCGACGACGCGTGTTGTTGACAAACAAACAGAAAACCAATATCTCCTAGGTTTCTCCTGTTTCAGATGTGGCGATTTGAGACATATGAATGCTGTAAATGTCATGGAGGGGTCGATTTGTGGTCATTACTATCCCGTTCATTCTGCTGGCTCTCTACACTAATGAACTGCCTCCGAATCGTTTAATTTTGGAGACGCGTTTTTTTTTTTTTCTAAATAGCTTTGTGACAACATTTGTCAAAGTGGTGCGGCCTAAGAAGCAGCATTCTTTGCACACTCGCTACTTTGGTGCAATAGAGTGTGGATTGAATTGATCCGTGTAATTGCCACGCCGACTTCATCATGTCGTAGGCAATTAGCGGAGAGCGAATGATATTGATTATAAACTGATGCCAGTGCTATATACATAGCGCGACACTGGTAATGGCGAAAAGTTATGGTCACTGATAATGTGAGAACGGCAAGGAAGAGCTTCAGTTTTTCCGCACCCAGCGCGAGCGTCCTTTTTTCGACAACACTATGTCGACTTGTGCAGCTCAAGCGCGAGCACGCAGCCAAAGCTCGGCGGAATGACACGGAGCGCGTGCTGAAGGAAGGACGTTCGAAAGACACGCCCTGTCGTTGTCACTTTGTCAATGACTCTAGTGCTCTTTTTCCCTTCTAATCAGCATTCCATAATCGAACCTACTATAGTCGTTGACTGGTTAAGCGTAAAGCGGAAAGTTCTCCCACCCCTTTCCACTTCAGCGAAGCGAACGGTGGAGAGGAGGTCGCCTCCGCTCCGGCGTTCGCTCTACTAAAGTGGAAAGGGGAGGGAGGAGCTTCCACTTCTTTCATGAGCTGTCACAGACTATAGCCAGATTGGAAGTGAATATGGGGAGCACTAAACGGAAAAATTGCTAATGTCGTATTCGCGCTAAGAGTATCGTGCAGCGACTGAGCGATATTGTGAGCGCGAAGGTGACATCGGCGCTGTTTTCGTATTTCATTTTCAAAGAACAACGACTGTCACCATATTTTCTCACTTCTGGTAATGTTCGAAATGAACTTATCACACTACAGTGGCAGTTAAGCCTTTCAAATCTAAAAGAAAAAAATAGAATAAAGGCTGAACTCCATGGAGCGAATTATGGGACGAATAACTGACGAACGCCGCCCGGCGGCACGCTCGCTTTACGCGAGATGAAGCAGTCACTGTGCTGATGACACGCGCGGAGCAAAAGCCGCCGAGCCAAATTCGTCGCTTTTTCGCAGCATATTCATCCGATGGAGTCCAGTCTTAAAGCGGTGATCGCTTGCTTGCGCTAACAGGGTACCGCAACGCTGCCAAGCACTCACTCATGCTGCTTTTCTTGTTGCCCGTCGTCATGCCTAAGTTTCGTCAACGCGATAAAAGTTTAGATTATGGGTGTCCCTGCGGCCAAACCAAAATCAACCCTTCTGGCCAGACACTTGCCGGCCTTCTTTATGTCTCCGGTGGCCTAGAACTGGCCCGTGGCCAAGCTGTCCGGATACTGGCCAACCGTCGGCTGATCGAAAGTCACTTTTTGGTGCTGCCTGGGACGCCTTCGCGGCATCATCAAATAAATATATGAATAAAATAAAAATTAAATGGATGAAAAAGTAGAACATCAAAATAAGGTCGGCTGAAAGTTAAAGCTTTGACGTCACAATAGAACATGTCAACAGCCATTTGTCACTGTGTGAATGTGCGTGTGTGTGGGGCTGCGTATATATATGGGTAGGATATGTGTATGTGGTTTGTGTCTGTGTCTTTATATTCGTTTGTTTTCGAGTGCACACGTGCGTCTGTGCGTACGTGCGCCTTTCTGTTTATAACTACACGGGTGCCCGGGCGTATGCGTGTCCTCGGAGTTGATCAGTCGCGCGTTTAAAGCTCTAAACGCAAGCTGAATAGCGTCCCTTTAGCATTCAAGTTTTACACTAAGATCCGTTTTTAAGCTGAAAAATGGTGATCGCCCTTGCAGTTGTGATTTTTATGTTGGCTGGTACATCTCCTATCTTTGCGTCAACCCCCGGTAAGCAGAAACTCCAAGTCGACACCCCAACTATGTTTTTATTATTATCTTTTTTTTTCAATCGTGAAAGCCTTTGTGCTTAATCATCAAGAGTTTAAGACGTAAAGGACTACCTGAGGAATACAAATATAAGCGAGGGCGACTGGCGGAGACGTTATACGATATAATATTCGAGGCACATTGCGTTTTTATATTTATTTCTGGTGGGAATTTTGTAATTTATTTTTATGGTTTAATCTGGTGTTCCGGCACAAATCACTGTAAATGATTTGAAAATTTTGACATGGATGAAGGCAAATTAACGAATCGAAAATGTCATGAACCCCTTGCTTGAGCATACTTTTGCCAATAAACCATGACAACGTTCTGGTGATTATTGTTTTATATAACACTTGTCGAAGAATGTTTTTTTTATATATTTAAGCTTATATTGCGCGAAGACTAAACTCCGATTTTCTTCACACTGCCCTAGTGCGTTGGCTCAGAAAGGCTTGATGAGCCGAGCGGCTGTGAAGCAATAAAACATCCACTTGAAGGGGTTCCGACAAATTGTAAGGAAAAGATGTAACCTATAACCAACACCAAAGTCAGTTTCAAAACTTTTTTTAACTCTATCAATGGGAACAAAACCTTTCTAAAAAATGAAAGACGTTTACGAATTTCTCTGACGCGAAATTAGAGCGCAGCTCTTGGGGAGCAGGAGGGGAAGGCGCGGAGGGGAGGGGATGCCCCTCCTCCTCCTCCTCCGTACTTCCCCCCTCCTCCATACCCTCCCCTCCTCCCACAGTTTCCCCTCTAAATTTAGCTGAAAAATTGACGCCACGTGACCTCAACAGCAATTCGATTCCTTACTAAATTTAGCGAGGAATTGAATTGCTGTTGAGGTCACGTGATCTCAATTTTAACGCTAAATCTAGCGGAAACGCTGAATTTTTCCTGGGTGACGTCCAGAGTGTCGAACCGGAACCGAACCAAACCGAAAACCGGAACGTAACCGTTATTTTCAGCCGAACCGGAACTGAACCGAACCGAAATCTTTGCCGCCATCTTGGAACTGAACCGGAACTGAACCGGAAAAAAATATAACGGTAACCGGTTCAAAACGGTTCGTGGTAATATTTTTATTATTTCTTTTGTTACAAAATGAGCATTTGAGAAGTAAAAGGGTGCAGCTGTATTTCGATGTATTGATCAAATTGTCATGCACCGATTTGCAATGTATGAGAAACTATAGGTTTTCGTGGCGCTTTTGTATTGGCGCTGCGATTAATTATGGGTCACGTGGTCACGTGACGTCATGGTGCCAAGACATGCTGTCAAATAATGTCACGTCACGTGGCCCCGTGACTTAAATTGAGAACGCCTCTAGATCTATTAGCGTTGTTGACAGCGTGACGTCACATGCCATCACGACTTCTCCTCGCGAGTCACGTGACACCATGACGTACTAGATTGTCGTGAGCCCGAGTCGACTGCTCTGGTTCTTTACAATCAGCGTCGCCAAACATTCGTGTTGGCTCGTGTTCAATCAAAGATGATACCGAACTCTAACAATGTCTAAAGCTCAACCAATGCTTTATTCTTTGCCAACCGCATCGCATGACTGTGGTGAACACTGACGGTATACTATAATTAGCGTCAGATCACGTGGCCGCTTGTTCTAATAGCGAGTTGAGGTGGAACAACTGTTTCTTTCCTCTATTTTTTCGCCATCCGCCATTGAGAGAAGAGGAAACCTAATGGGTGATTTTGCAAGTTATCAACGTCAGGGATCAGCTCTTAGTGGTGTTTACTGTAAATACAAAAATTGTTGCACGAACTATTTTACATGTATACATCATTGAGACACCCAAACATATTTTCGTTGTTGCTGAACTTTCTCAGAAAGTTGTCCCCGAGAATAGAAGAATTGAAAAGGTTAAATATGGCCTATTAATCCGACGATGAACAGAACTGCACGTGTACGGCAGGGGTACCTGAAAAGAAAGATTATTGTAGCCTCAGAGAGACAGCCGAACGTTGGCAGCCGCCTAAATTCTCGAAATATTGTTTAAACTTCGCAGTTTTTGGGTACAAAATAAAAGAAATGAAGAATTACTGTCAACAAATGACACGAATATAATTGTCGAATTGGTACCCCCATACGGACGAGGGAGTTTCTCAGAATCAAAAAGTATTCTCTGGAGGGCATCGTAAAAAGAAAAGAGGGGGGGGGGGGGTCTAAAAACATACTGTGGTGTAAAGTTTCCTCTGCTTCACATCTCCCGCACAGACCAGACCGCGTGATCCTGCAAAGCTATTTCTTTTGCAGAATCAGTCCTGCCAGAAAGCCCGTTTTCGTGGTGTCAAACATTCGCGCCGTTACTCGCGACGCAGCATCAAGCAAGAATAATTTTTGTTTCTGAATACATGGGTTGCACTCGTGCCACTAAATAAGCTACGCTTCAGAGTAATGACATTTGGCCATGTTGTGGCTTAAAATTATGGTCCCCAGTTTTCTGAAGCTTTATCTGAAATCACAGGAAATGGTTTTCCGTCCTCGCTCCACACATGTTTAAACCGTTCTTGACAGAGCAAAGCAATATCACATGAGATTCCTAACACCGAATCTAATGCTGGGAAAGTCACACTTTGGAATCATGACGATCGGCAGTTGAGTCTGCTTCCACAAGCCCCAAAATGGCGGCGCTCACAACAATGTCGGGGAACGGAGTGCCGATACTCTAAGCGCAGTTAATGCAGAGTGCATTTTGCACCACGGGATTGAATTTTCTGAGCGAAAAATGAAAGATGTTTACAATCCCCTGTAACGCCGAATTAAAGCGCAGCTCTTGAGGTGAGAAGGGTACATCTTTGGCGAGAGCATCGCGTGTAAATTAAGCGGGAATTAAGCGGCGCAATTCTTTCCCTAACTAGCGGGGAATTTTTTCCACTAGATTTAGCGGGGAAACGTTTTCAGCTAAACTTAGCGGGTAAATTTTTTCAGCTAGATTTATCGGGAAATTTTTCCGCTAAATTTAGCGGGTAATTTAGCGTCATAATGATGACGTCATCATCATCACGATGACGTCATCCTCATCGTCATCGCGCGGTTACGCCGATGGCGACGGCGACGCCGCTCAAGCCGGAAACGGGCGCCTAAGAGCTGCGCTCTAAAATAATTCTCAATGACCACTAGGATATAGTGCGATGATGACACTAGCAAACCATGTTAAACAGTTCAGCTTTCTGGTGAAATGTGATGTTCTCAACGCAATACTCGGCTTCACTTTAAGCGTGAGCGTAGCAGAACCTACAAGAACGAGCTCCGGGCTTTCAGCGTCCTTGCCAAGCACTCGTGCTCATGCAGTCACTGTTAAAAGACCACATGCTCGCTCCTGTAGCATCGGCTGCGTCTGGACCACGGTGGTCTGGACTTAAAGGAACCCTGCAAAGCTTTTCTGGCCATTTTTTTTCTTAATTTGCATCGCGTTCGCTCGAGCTAGTGAGCGGGATTCTAGCAACACATAAAACACAAAATAAATTAGAAATCTGATGTATTTTGAACCTAATAGGTGAAAGACGTTAAGAATTTTGAGCACATTTTCTTTTGTTAATGACGTCCTTGGTCTGAACCATGAGAACTGAAACGACAAGAGCCTGCAACAACCATGCGCTATCGTCCTAAGTGTTGGAAATTAACATTCATTAATGAAGATTTGAACGCCCCACCAGTTTACGGATGTTCCAAGCGAACATCTGAGTGAGATTCACGTGCTTCAAAGGATGTCGTCATTATCCGACGCTCTAAGACTAATGTCGTCACTGAACGCTCGTGTTTGACACTGAGAGGCACGCCTTTGGAAGCATCATTGGTTTTCTTCGTCCCTTTGCAGTGCCCCTTTAAACTGAAACGAAGCATAGCAGAAGGGGATGTCCAAATTGAAAAGTTTTGCAGTATATATAGGAGTATTGCGATGATATGCGGTAGCCGAATAGAATTCTAGAGCGCGCATGACTGATAAAAAACTGAGTTGTAAAATGAGGTCCCAAAACAAGTGCACGTAAAACCGAATATAACGTTAACCTCCCAAGACAGTATTTTGCGAAGTTTCGAGCTCATGCAAGCTGTTGTCCAAATGTGATTTAAATTAGAAATATATTGTCTGTTCTTCGCCCTATTTATGTGTAATTAGGAACATCGTTGCACGTATCTCTATTAGAGAATACGGACCACAACCAACCAAGTCCTACACAGTTAGGAACCCGACGTTTCAAAACCGATGCGCTTTTTTCGTCAGGGGCGACTATTTGCACGTGGAGAGCATCAGCTTCTTTTGCATCTACATTGTGTCGTTTGCTTCACTGACGTTTTCTTTTTCAAGTGCCCTAGTCCGTTGACATACGCCGATGGTTACGTGCCTGTCGACCTATTTAGCCCGACCTATTGAAACGTCGGGCTCCTAACTATGTAGGGTTTGGTTGGTGAAGGTCTGTATTTCTCAATGTTTTGACCCCACCAAACGGAGTTCCGTCAAACGTGTTTACGCTTTAAAAATGCATCTCTATATATTCCTTTTTGCAGTAAGGCGTCCGGTATAGAATTAATTAGAAGAATACCATTTATTATATTTCTTTCTGCACAATTCGGGTATTTGTCTTCAGATCGATAATGTGAGCACACAGTCCTTCTTGGAATACCCCGCGACCCCGTTTCACACTGCCAAACAGCGAACATAAAAACACCTTCCCGCAGACTCAACAGATGACGTATGTTTGAGTATCATCCTCCCGTGTCGGTGTCAAGCGGTTATGTGAGCTTCATACAATCAAATGTATTGATGACAATAAAAAAATATATTTTTTACTGCCTCAAGATATGACAACATAAATAAAGGGACGATCACCCTAAAGATATACATCACAAGTAAATGCACCACCAAATTATATAAAATACGCTCTCCAAATTTCTTCCGGCGTTTTTATCCTTGGTAGGCATGTCTATAAGTGATTTGGGAAAACCTTAAACAATTTTTTTAAGCTGATTTAAAAAACTTATGTGCTCCTGACGCATATTCAACTTCTCAAGCATATAGAAGTATGTTGCCTCTTTTATGTGATGAACAATAACTTTATGTGTTTGTGGGCTGTACGAAAACAAAGTACACGGATCTGGCGCGTGCACTCTAAGAAAAAAAGGAGGAGAAAGGTAGCAACGGCGACTGTTCCTCCTTGTTGTAGTCAAGTTGCCCAGAGAAGGGAGGAACAGAAGTTTGGATGAAAGGAGGAGATCGAATTCCTCCCTGTTCAGTTGTCGCAGGGGTAGAACATCGCGCTACTGACCAAGTGGTCGAAGGTTCGTTCCCTGGAAGGTGTGGTGTTTTTTGTTTTTGTTGTTTTTTTCGTTAATTTTTTTAAATCTTTTTATTGACCAAAACAGGCATAAACAAACCCAGACCGGTGGAAGGAAAATTAAAAGTCCTTATTATCCACCGACGCCAAGGAAAACTATACAAATATCATTGCTACAAGCTTCATCAGCGCGCTGTTTGATAAACAAGATTTGGGCACCCAGGTTGGATCTAAGCCGTTTACGCAGGGGCCAAGACGACGAGGTCGGTCGTTCAGTCGTTCCTTTTGCCGCGGCGTTTTCGGCATTCACAAAGAAAGAGTTAAAACACATCCGTCATAAACCGCTAAGCTTCGAAACGATGCCGACACTGCTACGTACACTGGGCGGCTGCGATCAGCTGCGATAGTGGCGGGCTTCGGGCCTCGGTCTCTTCGGCCACATTTCGTAACTCGGCTGCCTCGGCCGCCTCGACCGCTGGGCCCTGACCCTGCACTCAAAGAATAAATGGAGGTAAAAGGCAGCAACGGCGCGTCTTCCTCCCTTCTACTGACGCGCCCCCAAGCGGACTCGAGAAGAAGGGAGGCATCTTCTTTCGGTTTCGTTTTTCGAGCACGTCGCGCACGTTGTTTAATAAATGTTGTTGAGTTGATTGAGCTTCAGCGGCAGCGAAGGCCGCCGTTAATACCGTCTTCTAGTCCAAGCGTGCAGAACATTTCGGTTGCATTGACGTTTTTATCACTATTTTTTTTCAAACGAACAAATGAAGCCGCTAGAAACAGCGAAGTTCCGGAGCAGGGCCAGCAGCGCCACGTACACTGGATAAGACGGCCGTCTCTGGATTGCGGGAGGTACGCGGAACTAAAGCGGAACTACAGTAGCGGAACCACGCGGATCTGTATCGACGTTTTCGACGTTATGGAAAGAGTAAAGCTATACGCACTCCGGAGTGCATTTCGGACGAGATGGCTATACGCACTCCGCCGAGAACTCATGCCCGTCGGGCCTCCCTTTCCAAACGGCGCGTGTATCACTGGGGAGCGTGTTAACCCAGCCCCCGCCTGCGTTCACGCCGCTTCGCGGCGACAGTATTGGCTGCTAATTACAAAACGTAACCAGTACACGCCGCTTCGCGGCGTCCGGCCGGCAACCCAAGCCCCGCTGTCCCCGATCGCACCTCCGGAAAGGGAGTCCCATTTAATTCTGCGAAGTTTCGTCGCCAACATTATCGCAAAAAAGAAATGTCGTAAACATCGCAATATGCCTCAATAAAACAAAATTGAAAAAAAAAAGTACGCCCACCGGGGATCGAACCCGCGTCCACTTGCGTACAAAGCAAACGCCATAGCCACTGTGCTATGCCGTCTTTTTTTTGTTTATTGCCTGTTTAGCATCACAACACAAGGCTGGGTTAAAAACACGAAAGCCACACTTGGCCAACGCGACACGTTAAAATCTTTTCATTGACATTAACTCATCAAGTAGCGGCATCCAGTCAGGAGGCACAGGCAGTGTCCGGTATACCTCTCGCATGTAGGCTACACTTTCAATAAAATTCTCTCTGACTGAGCGCACGTTCACATCCGCATGGCGGACGGCCATTCTTGTCGTCCATATACTGTGTAGGCCCAGGACCATAAACATGTCATACGGGATACAGTCATCATTTTCAACAGACAAAAAGCGAATGCCGTGTGCAGTAATAGGGAGATCTTTCTTTAGGGTCCGTTGAAGGATGTCCCAGTAAAAAACGGCATCCCAACACTCGATAAAAACATGTTCAACTGTTTCAGGTTTCTTACAGAGCAGACAGTTGACTGTCCATGGCACGTATATACCTTTCTCCTCTAGCCACGCTTTAACAGGCAGAACGCCACAATGCAATGTAAAGAAAAATGATTTTACTGTAGGCTTTATTGGCATTCTTTTAACCCGTTTAAGAACGTCCAGTCCTGGGCCATCAGAGTATACAGACCTGTACATAGGGATTGGTAATAACACATCAACTAAATCTTTATACAGCCTTTTGCGTGAAACAACACTGAGATATTCCAAAGAAAAACGCACCTTCAGCAACTGAAAAGAAAGTACTACTTCCCGCATGTAACCTTGAACAGTCCGACACATTTCGTCACTTGAAGACACGATAAACTCAGGCAGAACATTTTTCAATCGCACCTGCAGCACTGTACGTAAAAATACATTACTTTGATCACGAAGGAAAATGAAACGAGAAACAATTTGCCGGATAAACAAGTGAGACAAACCGAGTCCCCCACTCTGGACTGGTCGGAACAAATTAGTACGGCTAGAACGCTCCCAGCTTGAGCTCCAAATAAAAACCGCGAACACGCGGTAGAACGCAAGTCACGTAGAAACAAAACAAATCCCGAAAGCAGCCCGACGACAACATATCAGGTCTTGATGATGATGTCGTCATTAAAAAATGCGCGACATGGACAATGCCTGCAGAACGTACCAAACTTTTGCTATCAAAAAAGATTACAAATAGTGGCCCGCGCGAACATGGACAAGCCACGACCTTTCCACCCTTCTGCCTTCGATCTAGCTTTTTCCGTTTCTTCACTCCAATACTGCGTTGTATCTCGGTAGTGCTGAAGCGGTACACCGAGATACATCGCAGGCAGCGCTGTCCATTGAACGTTCATAAAAACGTCAGGAGTGGTAGCCCAGCTACCATGCCAAAAACCTGCGCATTTTCCCCAGTTGATCACACTACCCGATTTCTTGCAAAAAGATGAAGCATCATTTACTACCTCACGCACGCTCTCCTGGTCTCCACAAAAAACAGCCACATCATCCGCATACGCAAGAACATTAACCTCACAAGACTGAAGCTTGAAACCGCGGATGTTTTCATTTTGAATTAATTTTAAACAAAAGGATTCTAAGTAGATGGCGAAAAGCAAAGGTGACAATGGACAGCCTTGCCTTACAGAAGATCGCACACTGACAATCTCGCTAACGCGCTTATTCACAATAATGCGTGTCGTACAGTCGTCATAAGCCATTTTTAGACCGTTCAGAATGACTGAGCCAACATTTACATATTCCAAGATGCTGAAAAGAGCCTGATGTGACACACGGTCAAATGCCTTTTCAAGGTCAAGCTGCAACATGGCGACTCGACCATCAAAGGCGTCACAACATTCGAGAATGCTTCTGGCGACATGAATATTAGTACAAATGGTGCGACCTTTAATGCCACAGGTTTGATGCGACCCAACTATACACCTAATGACACTTTGAAGCCGTCGGGCCATTACCTTCATATAAATTTTGTAGTCCACGTTTGTTAGGCTTATTGGCCTATAAGAAGAGACTGATAAGCATTTGACTGGATCATCATACTTGGGTATAAGGACAATATGGCTCTTCACAAACGACGGCGGCAGCCTATTTTTTTCGTACGCTTCAACCAGCACTTCATACAGAGCGGTAGCTGTCTCCGTTTTGAACATTTTATAAAAGTCAGCACCTAGACCATCAGGCCCCGGTGTTTTTCCCGGGCTTAACTCATCGATAGCCTTTTCGAGTTCGCCCACGCATATCGGCGCTTCTAAACTTTCACGCGTGTCATCCTCAAGCTTAGGCATCAGGGACAAAAATTCATTATAAAAACCATCCTCCGTTGGAGCACTCCGCCCTAAAAGATCCCGATAGTATTCGACGAACGCCTGCTCAATGATTTTCTTATCACGAGTGGCGGTGCTTCTGTAGAGGATTTCTTTTATTTCATTTTGACGCGCGTACCTTTTTTCATCACCCAGAGCTCGTTTCGTAGGTGTTTCGCCTAGCCAAAGCTTTTCGGCTCGCGCACGAACGACAGCCCCCTATATCTCTCTGCATCGATTGCTTCTATTTGGTTCTTAACATTTCTTATCTCCAGCGCAAACTCACCCGGCTTCGCACTTTCTCCGATTAGAAGCATGTGCAAGTTGTGACGCAGTTCTTTCTCTTTTATTCTCTTTTGGTAACTAAGAATGCTACTTCTTTCGATGGTATCAAGTTTAACCTCTTCTTTAAAAAGCTCCCACTTTGCGCACCATGCCATCCCTTCATTCTGAAACAATTTTTTAAAAGATTCACGAACTTTCTCGGTAAACACCTCATCTTTAACAAGAGTATTATTAAGTTTCCACAGCGCCCAATCCCACCGCGGAGTTTTCAGCCTGTTTCCTATGCTAAACATAACCAAAGTATGATCACTGAACGATACAGGCTGGACAACATAATTGTCACATGACGGCACTAAGTCGAGCGAAATGTAAGCCCTGTCAAGACGCGCATGGCTTTGACCTTGGAAATGCGTGAACTGAACCTTGCCCGGAGATGTACAACAAGCCACATCTTCCAAGCCGTTTTCTGCGACAACAGAATTTAGATAAGAAGCACTTGCATCACGAAGGTTCATCGAATTCGCGCGATCCTCTGGCGTGCATACACAATTAAAATCACCAATGAAAATAATAGCCCTTTCGCATTTAAGGTACCCACTCAGACTTTCAAAAAACTCTTTACGCTCCCGCTCGCGATTCGGTGCGTAGGTACAAATAACGCGCCAGTTCACATTTGAAAAAGAAAAATCACACAACACAAAGCGACCGCCGTCGTGCGCAACTACAGCCTGCTCAACGATACCTAGTGAGCGGCGAATAAATAGACAACAACCTCCCGACAATCCGTCAGCATGTGATATATAAATATTGAACAGCGTTCTAAAGGGCTGCACCATGAGGTCCGCTTTTTCCTGACCTTGAACTTTTGTTTCCTGCACACCAATAATGTCGAGTTCATGTTCTGCAAAAAGCCTATTTAGCTGATACTGTCTGCGCCTCGCTGCCAGCCCTCGGACATTAATAGTGGCGACACGGAAGGCTGATTCGATTCTTATTGCGGTTTGGAAAAGAAAATAAGAAAAGGCCCTATGGTGCCTCCCTTCGCGAGGCAGAGTTCACGGTAGCTCGCCGGGACAGTACCTTGGACAGCCTCAGTCACGGAGGCGGCTTGGCCGCCCCTCTGTCGTCCGCGAGTCTGCTAGGCTTGACAGGCAGTCTCTTCCGAAGTGGCGCTGCCTTGGGAGGCGGCTCCTCCTGGCTTGGCGTGTCAGAGTTCACGTCTGGTTCGTCCCGTGGTCGCTTCATGGCGGCGACGCTTGCCAAGGCGTCCAAGTCCATGGGGCCATCGCCGGCTAACTCGGCGTTGTCGATCTCGCTAGCTTTCACTTCCGCAGTCCTCGGCACACTTTTCTCAGCAGCGGGACCGCAAAGCTTCTCAGCAAGGTGCCCGTCGTCCCCTCCTCGAGCCGCGTCATTCTTGCTCGGCGTCTCGTCGATCCCTGTTCTAGACGCAATATCTTCCGGTGTAGTTGACTTGGGTGCCGAATCCGCAGCGGCTTCCTCAGAGTCGGCCTCATCCATGAGAAGCTACGATTTCTCGTCGCTCCCCACGGGGGCCGTGGCCGCCGCATACGTCCGGACGCACTCGGTTCCCTCGTGGCCAACCTTCCGGCAAACGCTGCACTTAGGAGCGGGACACTCTTTCCGGATGTGGCCCGTTTTTTGACACCTCAGACAGAGAGGCGCCCTGCCAGGCACCACGACGAGGGCCACCTCACCTGCGACGCGCAGCTGGTGCGGAATGGTATCCGGGGTGACTCCCCTCTTCAGCCTCAGGACCGCCGTTCGCGTCATGGTGCTCACGCTGGCGCAACCATCGACGCGCCACTTTTCTCGAGTCACTTCGATGACAGTCCCATATGGCGCCAGGGCCACTTTCACCTCGTCGTCAGCGACGTTAAAGAGCAGCCAGTGGAGCTTGACCCTTACGTCTTGATTGTTGGGGTCAACCACGATGCACCTCCGCCCCTTGACGACAAGCTCGGGCGTCGCGAGCATTTTCCTCTTTGCCTCAGCGTTTCTGAAGGTCACCGCCCATACATGATTCATTTGATACGCCCCTAGGGCGATAACTTCGGGGAGCATGAAATGCCGACGCAATTCATCACGAAAATCTTCGACCCGATACGGCCGCCCCTTTATATCCGCATGCAGAAAAACAGTATTAAGAACTACTGACCCTGTAGGCAATTGTGGCAGCATGACGACGTAATCCTGTGACTCTTCCTCGATCCTGTTCCCACGGCCCTTCTGGGCCGCTAAAGCCGCTCCTGCGGAGCCAGACATTCTGCGTCCGCTCACCACGGTGACCGGAAGTAGAATCAGGCCACGCGCGCGCTGCACTGTGCTATGCCGTCGCTGAAAAAACTCGTTGTGACCATTCGTTTTATACGAGTTTAGCGGAGTGCGTATAGCCATCTCCTCCGAAATGCACTCCGGAGTGCGTATAGTTTTACTCTTATGGAAATCGCAGGAACTGTGTCCAAGGCAGGCAGGTGTTCCTGCCGGCTGCCTGGTGCTGAATTCGGCAGCCGGCAGGTTTTCCTGCCGGCTGCCGTGCTGAGTTCGGTTCTGTTTTCCCGTGCCGATTCGGTTCTGTTTTCCCGTGCCGAGTGCCAACCGGCGTTCAACGTGGTTCTGTATTTCTGCGTGTCGGCAACGTAGCAGCAACATCGTGATGGCAGTGTTGTGCGTAGTGAACAGAAGACTGGAATTATCGCCGATGTGACCGTGTGTTCGCGTATCAGTGGTGTAACAAGATGAGATGACGTAAACTGTCGGGCATTGATGCCGCTGGTCGGGCCGTGATCGGAGGGGGCGGGGTGTTGCAGGTTGACATTCCCCTTTACATTAAAAAGTTTAAGACCACTTGAGAAATTAGGTGCAGTCGATCGACGTGCGGATAATCATGTTGGAACGCTGGTCTGAACGGTAAGCTCCTATCGTACAGTGGCCAATGTGACTGTCGGTCCCCGAGAGCGATTGCGCTCTGGTGAAAATACTGAACAGTACGAAATAATGACGGAAAGTACTATATTTACAATAAAATTTTAGCATAAAAAAACGTAAAATCGAAAAAAAAGTTATCCTTTATTTTGCTGTCTAAATATACTACGGTTCCTGGAGAAACTGCCCTCCAAGTGGCGCGCTGGGATGAGCGCTAGACGTTTTCGAGCTCGCCACGGGGTAGCTCCGTACACTTAACACCTGCCGCAAGTCGCGGCTTCGACTGCATTCAAGTTGATCGAAAAGCGATCTCTCTGCCCGTGAAGCATCACTTCCAGCTGAGTGAATATCCGCTCTACACAGATTAATTCTAGACGGCAATTGCAGCCGTGCGCGAACAGCACAAATAGTAAAACAAACACTACAATAGAAATACTGGCTCGGAAGTGCCGTGCGGGGAAACAAACCCAGGCTTGGAACCGCATTGGAGCGGCTCGATTTATTGGCTTTCAAATAATTACGGCATGATCGAGCATTTCTTTTTAATAAGAGATTCATCCCCTGAGCCATTAAAAATACTCTCAGATGTATGACATTGCTGGAAAAAAATCAACATGCTGGGAATATTTTCTATTGCTTAAAGAGTCACCGAAAAATTCCGTACGTTCAGAACGACCACTATAAAAGACGGAAACGCAGAGCTCGGGAGTAGTGATCGGGTTAGTGTGCTGTTGTATTGTTGTTTGTATGCTGTTGCATTGATGTTGTGTGTATGTGTATGCGCTCTATGTATGTTCAGCCGATGCTTGTACCGTAGAACGCGTGATATGTTTACCTGTGAAAGAAGGGTCCCGAAGCTCAATGGTGGCGACAGAAAATAAAATATTTCTTGTAGAACATGAATTTCGGTGTAACTAGCGCCATCTAGCCTAGCTACTTGCGATCAATCTGCTTGATTCTGCCATCTGGTGGCAAGCGATTTAACCTCCTTTTTTTACGCTACGCGGCTGCGCCATAATTTCGTGTTACCGTGCTGAAACGAGCCAAAAGGCTGCTTCGGATTTGCTTTTTTTGAGAGCGGATTTTGGTTTTGCGGGCGAATGGTTTACCACTTTTTCGTGATGTGCGGTTGACGCAACGGTTGACGATGGAATTGTGGCTCGAGGAATAGCAAAGGTAAGACAAAGTGCGCGAACTGGGTGCCGGTTGTCTCCGTTTAACATCGCAGTGCTGACGATGAGACGACTGAGTGACTGCATGCTTTCGAAACGTAAGTTTCTTTACCTGCAGGGGGAAGCCGGCTTCGGAAATAAATACAGTTCGCGGAAAGCTCGTGTTACTTTTTTATTTGCTGCTCCTCTCGCTCCGTACAATAGACTTCGTGTTCTCGTTAAGCCTTATTGAGCTCGATTTGCTCGATTCGTGGCCGCCATAATGAGATGCAGGCGACGGAGGAACTTTTGCTCCCCTGCTTTAGGGACGAAAGTTCCTCCATTTCTGAAGGAACATATGTGTCAAGAGCGTTCCTCCCTTTAGGGAGGACTATACTGACCCTTTTTTCTAAGAGTGTGGCGGAACTTTGATGATTTCGCACTCAGACCGTCAGAAACTGACCAATTAAGTAGCTGCAATGTCGAGTAGAGTACGAAATACTACTTTGTTTTATTTAACAAAACAACAACAACAAAAAATATAAAGGGTGAGGCTTTTTTTTTAATTGAACTGACCAACCATTTGTCAAGAACAAACCTTAAACGCCAAACTATGTTGGAAATGTTCAGTTCTGTACGCGCTATTTTAAGACAGATCCTATTTCAGTACGAAGGTCACTCTTTTCTGCATGATTATTCGCCTGCATCATGGTGCTGAGTGTACACAATGTTGCTCAGAAAAGCAAGCGTTGTGATTGTCGCTCAGTGTTTCAATAAAAAGTAGACTGAAAGGGTTTGTCCTAAACCTTTCTTGACACTTTGAAAATATTATCGCTTTTAGCGCAGTTGCGTCGTCATCATACATATTGTGAAACGTACTTTATAAACTAAATTTCAGGATATATATGACAAGGACGTGCGTATTTCATGATTTTAAGTACCGCAATTAATTCCCAAGTTCAAGAGCACGACAGGATTAGATTTTTAATACTGCGACGCAAAGTTTTACCAATCACGGGTATTTTAGGCGACCTACCAGACTGATAACCTTTCGATTAAAATAAAACTTATGCGACTTAGGCAAAAAAAAAAAGACGTCTAATCATATAAGATAATCTATACTAAATTTTACCTTAGGTTCGAGCGCGGCCGATGCTATGAGCCGAAGGGTCAATCAAACTGCGCAAAAAGCGCGACGTCATGGCGTGCTCTCTGCGCTTGATAGGACTAGCCGGCGTAGGAGCACGGACAGAGAGACGGCAAATACCGGCTGGTCCTATCGACTGCAGAGAGCACCCCATGACGTTGTGCCTTTTTCGCTGTTTGATTGGCCCTTCGGCTCATAACATCGGCCGTGCTTTAACCTAAGCTGGAACGAAGTATAGCTTTTCTTTTGCTGTTTCATCGAAATTAAATAACGAAATTTATTTTTGGTACCTGAAAATAAACGTGGATTATACGAATGATAAAAAAATGTGTACAGTTACTCGTTTCACTGTTGAAATAGTGCCTATTGCCAAAAAAACGCGGAAAATAAATTCTCAGTTTAGCGGTTCAAACCGGTTCGAACCGGTTCGAACCGGTTTGAACCGTTATTTTTTGCTCCCCGGAACTGAACCGGAACTGAACCGAAAGCCGTGAACCCGAACCGGAACCGAACCGATAAAAATATTGGTTCGACACTCTGGTGACGTCACACTAAGTCATGTGACGTCATTTTCCCCGCTGAATTTAGCGGGGAAACTGAATTGGTGTTGAGGTCCCATGACGTCAATTTTCCCACTAAATTTACCGCGGTTACGCCGACGCCGCGAAACACGGAAACGGGCGCCTGAGAGCTGCGCTCTAAAATCTTGGAAATTCTCACCGAATAACCAGGCAACCGTGGGAGCGGTTGCCATGGTTACTCGGTAAGCAGGCAACCGCTCCCACGCCGCGCGCTCGCGGCGTGGTTGCGACCACACTCGCTGCGCCAATCCCTCCGCCCAATCACCATGATTGGCTCAACGAGTGTTCTGAGGGAAAGTGGACTCATCTACATTGGCAACGTGTAACAATTTAGACACTGGCAGTTTAAGAAACGCGGAACGTGGCTTCTTATGTTCACGCTTCTTACTTCGTGAAAGCAACGGCCCCCTCTCTGTCTTTTTTACCAGGAGATGCAAAAAAAAAAAAAAAGAAACGGGGGGGAAATATATAATTTTTAAAGAAAGCGCCTAGCTCGTACATCCTACGGCAAAAAAAAAAAAAAAGAAGATATATTTCATTTTCGGTGATGCCACGCGAAGCCTGCGGTGTTCGGGGTCCGAGCAGCGTAACCGGAGCCAAGACCACAGGTCCGAGCGCCCAGATCATCGGCGGCGTAGACGCCCAACCCCTGGAGTTCCCCTGGCAGATTTCGCTGCAACTTATTCGTCCTCCCGGCACCAACAGGAGCCACATCTGCGGAGGTTCCATCATCAACAAGCAGTACGTCAGCACCGCGGCGCACTGCGTTGACACGTAAGTTTCGCGCAGTAGCGCGCACCTTTTTTGCAACCTCATTCGATGGGCACGGTTGGGAGCTTAGTGAGACCACATCGCGTAAAGTTGCATGGTTATCAGTATACGCTCCTAAAACTATGAAGCGTGTTCTTATCCACCAAACACTTTAAAGAATCAATCGCTGCAATCTATGAACTGTAGACATCAAATTTCTTAGAGTGTAGAGTCTGGGAACTCTCCGAGTGTATGCAGCACAGCTACTCTTACAAGACCAATAATTGATACTTATTCCCGCAGTTCGGCCAATTAAAATAAAAATTGGTACCTTTTCCCACCGAGACTGCACAGCGATTGGGACTCGATTGCGACCGATCCACTTACTGGTTTGACTGTTTATTTGATTTAATATAGACCAATGATTGGCGCTCTCATTTTATTGCACGGGCAGCGTATACAAATCAGACTCAGGCAACCTTTGGAATGTGAATACAGCAAGTGGTCGTTCTTCACTTGAGATACGACGGACCCCGGTTAGCGCTGCAGAGCAGCAACTTAGCCATTGTACGCCTGCTTGCCTTGAACCCGCAACGTGCGTATCACGCGGCGAATCACGGATATTGTTGTATCAACTCACGGATGTGAGCACCGCACACTCGAAGAACTCTGGAGCGTCGGCTGTCCCGCAACGCACCTGGGAGGACCTCCCAGGTGCGTTGCGGGACAGCCGACGCCGTAATCTGGGGAGCCAGGCGAATGACCCGGATGATATGATTTTTAAACTTAGAAAAACTGTCCGCGCTGTGGCACAGAGCTTGGACGTTTCACAGCGCTCAGGCAGTGGGGTCTAAACATACTAGGCAGTTCTCCTAGACAGCGTTTCCCCATCCGCTAAGCCCTCCACAACGAAGAAGCCGCTGCTGCGCCTGCGCGCCGATGGCCTTGACTGTGGAGTTCAGGGTATCGTAGCGGGTTGCGGAGAGCTTTGCCGGAACGCCGAAAACCATCTACGAAAACCATCTACGAAAACTTCCTATAATCAGCTCAGTCATTAGCCGAGCGGCCATCATAGATTGCAATGCTTGGCTTTCTAAAGTGCTTTGCGAGAGAGCAGGCGCTCGGTTTTTAGTTGCCCACGCAGTACACCTAGATAATTATTTTCGAATATTTTAGAAGACATCCTGATGTGAAATATTGGAACGTTGAATGTAAATTGGGAGATATGTGCGAGGTGACTTCCTCGTTATTAGCAAGATGGGTTTTGTTAAAGTTCCAATATTGCTCCTGGACGCTGAAAGGCTCATATCGTGTAATGTGGATTGCTTTTTTATTTTATTTCAGAGACCCGTCTCCGTCTAGCTATATGGTAGTGGTTGGAGAATACTTCCGTAACCAGACCGATCCCCACGAAAGACAAATTGCCCTCTCAGACGTAAGTAGAATTAACACGCATTCTCGTAACCATTACGATTTTCAAGCAATCAAAGAGTCCGGCAGTCAACGGTGGAGCAATGATCATGCAACTAAGACAAAGGTGCAAGCGAGCTGGACAAGAATGACGAAAATAATTCATGGAGAAGGATAACATGGTAAACAAAGGGCAAACACAAATCTCGAAACACAGCTAGGTGACTGGTGCGCGACTGAAAAAATCCGCCTGGTCCTGGTATCGAACAAGAAACCTCTCCATTTCCAGTGAAGCGCTCTACCAACTGAGCTAACCAGGAGTTCAATGTCAGTAGAGCAAACAGATTTTATCAGCTGCCACCAGTCTAACACTAACAAGGGTAAACGACATGCATTATTGATGTTATAATGATAATGCAATTAAATGCAAAAGCGCAAGCGAACTGGACAATAATGAGGAAAATAATCCCTGAAGAAGGGGAACAAAGGTGACAAATTACAAGCACAAATCTCCAAACACAGCTAGGTGACTGGCGCGCGACCGAAGAAATCCAACTGGTCCTGGTACCGAACCAGGGACCTCTCCATTTCCAGTGGAGCGCCCTACCAGCTGAGCTCACCAGGAGTTAGATGTCAGTAGAGCAAACGAGTTTTATCAGCTGCTACCAGTCTAACACTACCAAGGGTGAACGGCTTGCATTTTAATGTTATAATGATAATGCAATTAGATGCAAAGGCGCAAGCGAGCTGGACCAGAATGAAGAAAATACTCCCTGAAGAAGGGGAGCGAAGGGGGACGAAGGATAAACACAAATCTCCAAACACAGCTAGGTGACTGGTGCGCGACCGAAAAAATCCGCCTGGTCTTTGGTATTGAACTAGGAACCTTTCTATTTCCAGTGGAGCGCTCTACCAACTGAGATAACCAGGAGTCAGACGTCAGTAGAGCAAACGGGTTTTATCAGCCGCCACCAGTCCAACACCAACAAGGGTGAACGGCTTGCATTTTTAAGGTTATAGTGATAATGATTTATAATTATTTGCGTTTGTCCTTTGTCCCCCTTCTACCCCTTCTCCAGATATTATTTTTATCGACGGTGGAGCATTGCTTAAGATTAATTCTATGAGGAATCATTTTATCTTCACAACAATTAACGCGTCCTCATACACTTTTATGGGAAGGTGTATAGTCGGAGAACTTTTCTTGGCATTAAAGTTCAAGGTAGGTACGGGCACTCATGTCTTGTCCCATTTTGAGGTCTAATTAAAAATGTGCGCACGCTCTCCTCGTCTCTTCGTTAACGCCAAGAAAAGCGGACCCTGAGTATGGGCGTCGTCCCTGCACAACGCGAATGTATGATTTGTCGGAAAACACCGCGGCTACCGCAGTGGTGTCTTTCTGAGCCTTCAAATCACCCTATGATTTTAAAGTGTGCTTACGATCGTTAAAGGTGACGTTTAGCAACAGACAATCGAGGAGGGGAGCAGCTTGAGGGATGAGGGGAGGAGAAGGTGAAGGATGAGGGGAGGAGGAGGACGAGGAGGCGGAAGAGGGGGAGGAGGGGAAGAGGAGTAGCAGGGAGAATGAGAAGAAGAGAGGAGGCACACCCTCCTCCCACCTCCTGAGGGGAAGAACACCCTCCCCTCAGTACCCTTTCCTCCTCCTCCTCATGAGCTGCGCTCTAATTCGACGTTACAGGGTGGTGTAAACATCTTTCATTTTTCGACATCACTTAGAAACAAACATAACATACTCCACTCGTCATTCGGATCCCTGGGTAGTAGAGGTATCACGCGCAGATTATGGCCTTCAGATGATTAAAAGAACCTTGCCGACATCACTAAACACGCTTGTGCGCTACAATCTTGACAAAATCGTTTAGCACACGTGAGATGAGGGAGCATTTTCTTATTAAAATAAACATTCAGTAGCCTTTTCTTTTTGCATTACCTTACTATATTGTTTACCAACTATTTGCATTCTATAATTTCTTGTGCGCGTTTTTTCAAAATTGCTGTGTACCTGTGGGGGGCTGGGGGCTAGTCAAGCTGCTTGTGCAGCTTTTTCCTGCAGCTCCCGCCATATTTATATGGTAAAATAAAGCAATTCATATTATTATTCTTATTAATATTACTAATATTATAATTATTATTACTATTTTAGGTAAAGTTCCCCTGTCACGTGACGTCACATTGTCACGTGACATTTTTACGTCCTGGCATGGCGTTACGCTACAGTGTAAATTAAATGACGTTAAAGTGTCCTCATGTGACATTATGAGCTTATGGCATCATCTGATGTTTCAGTATCCGTGACGCAGGATTGGGCAGTATCGCGATACAAATGTATCGCGATAGTATTTCAGAAATACATTTTGTATCTGTATTTCTGTATCGCGATACATTTTTTTTTACCAGTATCTGTAGTGCTGTATCGAAATACATTTGGAACGTTTCTTTGTATTGCGATACAATCAGGAGGAAATGCATTTCGTATCTTTGGATTTGTATTTTGTTTTCGGAGGGGGGGGGGGGGGTCCCTCCGAAAATAAAATACAAATCCAAACGCATTTTTTTTTTTACTTCTGAGGGCACCATGGTCAAGGAGATGTTGGGGCATTGTTACTATGCTGACCAAGGTCCGTTCCGGTTCTCCAAAATATTTTTCTATGCGTCCTCTTCTCTCTTCTGAGAAGTGTTGCGTAGTCGGGGACTCGAACCAGGTGGCGCGCCAGGAGTAGAGTCGGAGCATCTTCCACCGCAGGTCCTTAGTTAGGGATTTCTTGAGCCATTGTTTGCTGGCATCCAATGCCGGCTGCTAACCGACTCTCCCAGCCGGCAAAGCTGAGTCACAGTCCGTTGCAGCACGAGCCTGGTGGTGATGGTGGTGGTGGAATAGTAGGATGACTCACGCAGTAATGTCTAAGGGGCCCTCCGGAGCGTTCTGCGATGGTCTATTTTTGGCGGTAACTCAATCCAAGGGCCCTACCCTACTGAAAAAAATTATATGAATTTATTTCTGATATGTTTATTGGACAACTTTTTCATATCAGAACTTATTATTTCATATCAGTTTCATATGCCGCATATCAGTTACACTAGGCTAGGTGGCGCTAGGTACCGCCCCATTCATGCGCTACAAAAATATTTTTATTTACTCACGCCACCATCTAGATACATTACGCATACCACTAGCATCAGCTGAATATGTACATTCAGCGCATACACATACACGGCACAACAAACATGAATACAACAGCACACCCAATAACTACTTCTGAGCTCTGCGTTTCCGCCTTTTATACAGGTCGTTTTGTAAGTACGGAGTTTTTCGGTGACCACCTAAGCGATAAATAATATTCTCAGCATGTTGGATTTTTTTCAGTAATGTCATACCTCTAAGAGTACTCTGAACGGCTCAGGGGATGAATCTCTTAATAAAAAGTAAACGCTCATGCCGTAATTATTTGAAAGCCAGTAAATCAAGCCCCTCCACTGCGGCAAGTCGTATACTGAAAAACATTATATGAAATTATTTCTTATATGTTTTTGGACACATTCATATCAGTTGGCATATGTTGCATATCAGTTCTTATATGCCACATATCAGTTTTTGGTTATTTCATATCAGTTTCATATATCGCATATCAGTTTTTGGGTATTTCATATCAGTTTCATTGGTCGCATATCAGTTTTTGGATATTTCATATTAGTTCTTATATGCCACATATCAGTTTTTGGTCATTTCATATCATTTTTATATATCGCATATCAGTTTTTGGGTATTTCATATCAGTTTCATATGTCGCATATCAGTTTTTGGATATTTCATATCAGTTCTTATATAGATTCATATAATCTTTTTCAGTAGGGTAAGGATCCTAAAAATCATAAAATTACGGTCATGCGCGGCGGATTTCTCTATTAAAATTGCTATCGAAGTCCCCGGCACGCCCCCTTTCTGAGATGACCCCGGAAAACGAGAGGGGCATCTCTTTACGCGTCAGCCAATAGCAAGCGAAGGATTCCGGCGTCACTGCGCGTCACCAACGCGGCCGACCGCCGACTCGCGGAGGAATCTCTCGAACACTCGCGGACCGTCGTCAAGGAGCCCGGACTTTGTGCTCGGCAGTTGTCGTTCGTCGCACCGCACCGTCGCGCTGCTACTGCAATACGCAGTCGCATTCCACAGATGACAAGGAAAATTTTGACTCTTTGACGTGGAAGGATCGCAAAGCTGGCTTCGGAGTCGGCATTCACGAGAAGGAACACGTGTCCCGCAAACGCACGCTTGCTCACGCCCCGGGAAGCAGACGAGACGCGCCGACGCATTACCCGCTAGCAACAAGCTTGCGGGGAGAAAACATAGTTCGCTGGTCTTGGAACGATAATTGCGAACTATGCTTCCCGCACCACAATCAGTTCACGTTTTTCTCAAACTCCACTTTACAACAAGCTTAAAAAGTGTTGCAATAATAACGTTCGCATTCACCACGAGATGGAGCATTTCCATTGGTCAAGATTTAGCGATGGGCAGGGGATGGGGATTGTCTTCCAAGAGAAAATAGTCCCGATATATTTCTAGTACCATCTGCTTAATAAGCGGTTTTGTAATCTAAAACTTTCTATACATATTAACTTGCACCTACTACGCAATATAACAACAAAAACAGACAATCTCAGAAAGCTCCGGAGGGCACCTTTAACACATGTTCGAATGCGTCTGCAGCTGCGCCCGTAATATTGCACGGCTCAAGGGTACGTCATCAGCTCATGTGAGCGTGACCCGCTGCTCTGGTGATCCGAAACCCAGGAAGGAGGCCAGACGTGGCCTCGCTGTGCCGGCCCACAGTTCGAACGCCTGCAACTTGTCTCGAGCGCGCTGTTTCTCTGAGAGCTCGCACCTGTGCCTGCAATATCAGGTTGCAATCCACGATGTCTCTGTTTAGATGATGCTAGGCGAAAATTGAGGACTGCAATTCATGTGTCGGTGGCGGAGGGTCGGGAAGAAGGACCCTCACAACAGGGATGGCACCGTATCGCAAAGTGCCAAGCCTACGGAAAGTAATTTCAAGATCAAAAACATCCACTTCGAACTTCATCTCAGTTGGCATCTCAAACAAATTTGAAAAATGTATTGCAGTATCAGTATTTCTGTATTTGTATTTGTGCCTTTCTAAAATGTATACCTGTATTTGAATTTCCAAAAACTTTTTCCCTCTATTTAAAATGTATTTCCGATACGTATCGCGATACATTTTTATATATGTTTTTAGTATCAGTTTTTTGACTGCCATTTCAATGTATCCCAGTATTTGTATTTCCAAATACATTTTTGAGTATTTCTGCCCAACCCGGCCGTGACGGCATGTCGCGTAACGTAACGTCACATGCCCATGGCACGTGACGTTGTTGTGTGACGTGACGTCACTTGACACCATGAGGTTTATTAGTGGGCAAATTTCTCCGCGAAGTTTACCGGGAAAAGGCTTGTGTAGAGTGTGATTGTGAGCGCAGCAGAGTGTGCAACGCCTTGATCGCAGCCTCTTCGAGGGAGAAGCTAAGGAACCGCGAATTTCTTACTTTCGCAAACTCAGGTTGATATCCATCCGAAATGGGACAGGCGGAGGGCGAACTACGACTACGCTCTTCTGAAGCTCAAGACTCCGTTGGACTTTAGCGGTGCTGACAAGGCTCTGATGCCCATCTGCCTTCCAACAAAGAACCAAGTGTTCAAGGACCAGACCTGCACAGTAAGCGGATGGGGATGTATGATGAATGGTCAGTGCTTGTTATTTATTTTACTTTTTAACCGAAACATGTTATATCCTTTTAGTTACAAGTCTACAAGCCCTTGAATTAATTTGACGTTATCTGACATTGTAATGCTGAATTCAACTCAGAAAATATATCACGTCGATGGTTCGTTTAAATAATTGCCTGCAATATGTGGAAAAAAGAAATTAGCAGATTATGAATGCCTCTCTTGATTAGAAGAAAAAATTAATACCCTAGGTACACGGACACATTTAACTGCAGTTATGCCTAACAACAGTTACCACAGTTAAGAGTCAATAAATGTTCCCAGAGTACAGAATTCCATTCAGTCTGCTTACCGGAAGTCAATCCCCGCAGAATCCGGTCCCGATTGGCTGGTTTAACCTGAGGCGGAAGTTATAAATCGGCCATTTTTTAAATGGGCCAAAAACAACAAAAAACGTATATAAAATGTTTCCGCGTTACGTCGGCTTATGGCATCCGTACGCACAGGTAGGAGCTCCGCGCTTCGATAAGCTTGGACCGAACGGAAGATGCGATGATTTTCTCTAGATTTTTTTTTATATCAAGTAGCCGCTAATCTGGTTTACCATAGAAGATTCCCGGCTCGTTTTCTCGCTCCGGTTGCGCTGGTGCTGCGTTTCAAACTCTATGCCTCAGACGCTAAGCCTAACACTCGACTACGATGTTTTTCGAAGCGAGAGCGAGGGAGAGAAAGACGAGACAGCGACGAACGCCGCTCGGAGCTTAAAATAACTTTAATACAAACCAACCAATGTCGCCACAGGCCAGGAACGAGGACTGAAGAGCTCACACGAGAACGAAAGCTACACTATGCGCGTTTCGCTTTGACCGCACAGGCTGTGCCATGTTGGGGATCGCGACTGCTACGCCGTGACTCGGTTCTGAAACGAAGCTTGGAAGTTTCGGTACTTTGGGAACATTCAGTGACTGAACCACAGTGTACTTATGGCCAACGTTCTGTGGCTATGCGAGGCTCAGCTACGGGCGACCGTGCTTTTGCGCATCTTGAGCGTTTGTCAAATCTGTGCACGCGCGCTCTTCACTGCTTCGACAATAGCTGTCTGAGAGTATAGTGTGATAACTGCAATGCCGCGTAACAGTAGTTAAATGTCACTTAACTGCGTTTGAGGGTACCAGTGTATAACTTGGGTATACGAGTAAGAAACGTTTAATTAAGTTAGAATATATAAATCTTAAAATTAAGGGAGCGAAAGTTTTTAACAACTAAAGACACAAAACCGATAACCAGTTTGTTCAAAAGAAGAAAAAAAAGAGTTCGCTTTCCGAGTTTTTATTCGCGGCGAGAACCTTGGGTATCGCTGCCCGGTGTAATTTTTGTCACAACCGAGATTGAGGATACATCAACTTCCTCTGCAGGTGCAAACACGTGCAATGGCAAGTTTCTATGCACTATGGACATTAAAACACAACCGCGTGGGTAGCAGCACGTGCACTACCCATAGTGAGGAAAACAGAAGCGCCCATAGCGAGATCGTCACCGCGAATACGAACACTCTCGGAAAGGCTGAGACATATCCATCTTTCTAATTTAAAGGGGGATCGGTGGCCGAGTGGTCTAGCGCACACCAGCTCGGAGCACGTGGAGCGAAAGCTCGCGCTGCAGAACCCAGGATACTGGGTTCAATTCCCGCCCCTGCCCGTTTCGATCTGGATGAGCATCGTACCGGCGTGCGGTCGTGTATCACTACTGCGTGGTGCACGTTAAAGACCCCAGGCTAGCGGTTTGTACTGCACTGGCTAAATTGCTCATCTACAGCTGGGAGACTCGTCGCCCTTGGAGGCAGACCAAGTTCTAGGCTGTATAAACATACACACAACCCAATTTTTTTTTCTAATTTAAATGTGTATTCACACGGCGGACTTAACCTCGGATAAGTTCCTACAAAATCGGTGACGTCACCTTTTCTGTGGGTAGACTCAACACCTCCTAGATAACAAAGCCGTAATTCTTATAGATATGTCGTCATCAGAGAAGGCCAACGCTCGGCACAGATTGGACACGACGAGTGCGTCAACGTTCGGCTCAAACATGACTCGAAGCCGAGCCCTGACGCAGCACTCGTTTCCAATGTGTGTCGAGCGTTGGCCTTCTCTGGTGACGCAAAACTGCCAGCACTACGGCCTTGTCTTTCAGGCGATGTTGGTGAAATCCGCCATCTTCCAGGCAAAAAAGGCATGCGAAACTCATGAGGTGGTCCGCGGACCACAGTGAGGTGTCCGGGGAGAAGTCCGTATTCCTGTGGAATGTTGCGTATCTCGTGGGCAAACGTCATGAAATAGGTCCGCGGACATGTCGTACCATGCCTTATCGAGATTTTAAGCACGTTCTGTTATCGCTTTCTCCTGGTCCGCCGAGGTCCGTGACAGGTCCGCAGACTCGACAGATGTCACGTGCTTCTCCGTGGCCCGCCGCTCGGCTCTCCCCTTCCGGTGTCTTGGGTGGCATACACCGTTGTTTGGCCTTAATAGGTCGTGTTCGCTATTCATGGCGAACATGCACGTAATACACGGCAATATCTCCCCTTAAAGAAATAACAAAAAAAACTTCCCGTTTTCACGAGCCAAGCTTTATAGGTGGCTGGCGCGTCCGTGTTGATATTCTGAGGAGAGGAGGGCTGCCCTTCGTGTCTTGGCCACGTGTGACATTAAGCGGTGAGGTAGACAAGTGTGGGGTGACTTGCCTCCGATGTTACAGGATCATTTTGAATGTCTCGAATCGCGGTTGAAAAGTCATCACTGGAATCGCTCAATTGGGGGGGGGGGAGAGAGTTTTCCGCTCAATTTAGCGGAACATTTTCTCGTGACATTTAACGAATCGATAAGCTAATGACGTCACAGCCACGTTAGACGTCACATGCATGACATGGTTATTGTGACGCCACGTGTGACATCACACGACGTCCCACGCGTGACGTCAGACGTGACATCACACGTGGCGTCAAGTGACACGTGACGCTACCGACTAGGACACGCTCACAGGCTTGCACGACTAGGGAACGAGCGCGGGTTTATATGAGAAAGCTTTGTGAAAGGGGCCCGATAACGCTATCGCGTTCCACTCTTAAAGGCGCAGCTTAAGTGACCTCCAAGTATTTTTGATTGCACAACATCGGTTATTGACGGTCTAAGAAAGTCGAACTTTGTGCGAAATTCTTCTCCTATCATCATTTTGGCAGGTGTTGAGCCAGCCTTTCATTTGCGGGGTCGTCCGGTATGCCACCAAGAAGGTTATGGCATGCCTCTTCTGTGGTAAGTCCCGACTTCAGGCTTACGTTGACAGATTCCTTAAATGTTCCCACAAAGTGTTTTCTTTTTTTCGCCGTACCGCTTATTGCAGGGTGGTTCGGGAGTAAGAATGACTGCGGCACTCCGTTTCTTGTCATGAGATCCCGAAATTCTCTTGATCGGAATGTCAGACCATTTTCTGTCACAATCATTTCTGGCAGTCCATATCTTGCCGATTGTTAGATACACTCTTATGGTTGCTGCCGAAGTCGTTGAGGTCGTAGGCACTACATCGGGCAATTTAGGGTATGCATCAATCATCAGCAAGAAATTTCTTGCTCGAAAGGGTCGTGCAAAGCCTCCATGAAGGCGTTGCCATTTTTTTAGGGTATTCCCACAGATGTATGGAAAATTTGGGAGCCTCGTTGCTCACTTCCTGGCATGGCCGACAAATTCAGACCATCGTTTGGATGTCATGATCCGAATGCGGCCACTACACAAAGTGTAGTGCCAGTCCCTTCATCTTTGTCATCCCCGCATGACCTTGACGCAAGTCGTTCAAAACGGGTTTTCGGTACGTCGAGGGAACGACTGCTCGTGTTCCCCATATTAAGCAGTGCAGCTGCACGGTTAGTTCCGTTCTGAGTCGGAAGTAAGGCTTGAGATCATCGGAATTTACATGTTAGGGCCATCCTTCCATGGTGAGTTTTTAGGCTTTGAACAGCGCGGTGTTCTTTCGTGTTTCTCTGCTGTTCTGCTTATATGTCAGTGGGAGTGCTTGAAACTTTTCTAGATGGAGACATTTGATTTCGTCCATTCTTGTAGTTCCTGATTCAGTAGCGCCCTTGTCAGTCATTGGGAGTCTGGACACAATGTGTGCGGCTACGTTCTTATCGGTGACACATTCTTTATGTCGAAGTCATACTTTGACAAGATGATTGCTCATCGCTGCATTCTTGCTATAACCGGGACTGGTATGTCCTTACTGGGATTCAAAATTGATACCAGGGGTTTGTGGTTCGTTCGCAGCGTGAAGTGGCACCCAGACAAGTACTGGTGAAATTTCTTTACGCCTTAAACTAGGCTGAGCGCTTCTTTGTCAATCTGAGAGTAGCTCCGCACACCTTTTCGAGAACGTTCTTGACAAGAAGGCGCTCGGCCTCCGTTGCTTGTTGGGTAGTACGGGTTGAAGTACTTCACCAATGCCATGGCTCGGTGCGTCACAGTGCAGTTCCAGAGGAAGTGCAGGGTGATAGTGCACTAGAAGACTCTGCTTGGTGAGTTGCTTCTCCGCTTCGTTGAAGGCTCTCTGGCATAATTTCGACCATTCTCCACCTTTTATCTTTTCGCAGCAGTTCATGTACCGGATCGTACGAATGTCGACTGTGTTGCTGATGAACTTTCCGCTCTAGTTGAGTAGTCCCAGAAATGCTCCGAGTTCTTTTTGCTCTCTTGGCGTCTTCGCTTGTAGAATTGCATCCACCTTCTTGGTATTTGGGCTGATCTCTTACTTGTCTAAGCCATGTCCTAGGTAATCGATGGAGTCCTGTATGAAGCAGCATTTTTCCTTTGCCAAGCGAAGGTGTCTAGTCCTCTTTTCTCGTCCTCGAAGTTTTCCTTGTATACCTCAGTCTCAGGTTCCACTATGTATGACTTTCCTTTAGTTTTTGCAGTACGATGTCCAGGTTCCGAGGAGATGTCGATCGTTCTTGCAAGTTTTCACGATGTCATCCTGAAATTTACCTGCATGGTAAGTCCCCAACGAGTTCTTCGATGACCAGTTGGAAGTTAGCTGATGCTGTGGTTACTGAAAATGACACTGTGTTCACTTGATAGAGCCCTTTGTGTGTGTTGATCACGGTGAGATTTCTTGATTCTTCCGCTAAGGAGATCTGGAAGTACGCTTGTTTGCAATCCAGCTTGGCAAACTATTATCCATGGGCAATCTTCACAAAGAGATCTTCAGTCTTCGGTGGTAGATACCTATATGGCTTTAAGGCTGGGTTTGTAATCCTCCGCATATGCGCACTCGTCCATTTGCCTTCATCACGGGAACGACTGGAGTCGCCCACCTACGCCTCATCGAAGGAGTGATTATGTGATCTGTCTCCAGAAGATCCAACTCTTCTTCAATCTTTTGTAAGAAAGCATATGGAACTGACCTTGGTTTGAGGGACTTTGGTAGAGCCTCTTCATTCACGCAGAGTTTCACTACGTAGTCCTTCAGTTCTCCCGGAACTTCAACGATGGAATCGTGTTTCTGTCGCACACTTGCGAGAGTTAAGGTTTCCGTACGCACGTTGTGTACTTCCTTCCAGTTCACTTGAAATGTCTGAAGCCGTGCCCTTCCCAGTATGGGTGGTCCCCAATTCTTCACCACTTGGATGTCATGAAGCTTGACTTGCCCGTGACACCCCATCTCCACTTGAACCATTTCCTCTAGAACGATTGGCTTGCCGATGTACGGATTCAACGTTATTCCCGAACGTTTCAACTGGATGTCTGGAAGAATTTATTGAAAGGTCCCTCCGGGTTGATTACAATCACGGGCGAGCCTGCGTTAATTTTCTTCTGAAGAGGTTTATTGCAAATCTCTACAGTCACTGTGTTTGGTTTCGGGACGCTTGAGTCGATGAAATAAAACGGAGTTTCGTCTCCCGCGTTCTGTGTGGTGACATGGTTGTTGAAGTTTGGCTTATCCTTCCTTCTTGGGTCTTGTTTATTTCGTTTCCTGTCCACGGCAAACCATTTGGAAGTGTCCCGTTCTTCCGCAAATTTTAGATGTATTGTTCCATGCAAAGCCCTTTTCAGGGTCGTGATTGTTTTGTTTTTCGCCGCAACGCTGACATGGGGTCCTGTTTGTGCGAGATTTGCATTTTTCCTCGCTTGCCTTTTTCGGAAGTGACGTCTCGTATTTCCGCCCTTGTGCCAAGAGATTTACATCTTGTTGGGTCTCGTTTCTTATTTTCTTTCACGTCCTTCATGGCCACCTCCATCGAAATGGCAATATCCACCGCTGCCTTGAATGTCAGCGTCGGTTCAGCCAGCAGCTTTTCGAGAATGCTTCCGTCCTTAATGCCGTCAATGTGTTTATCTCGAAGTGGGTCGTTGAGGGAAACACCTCAAGTTGCATTGCAGTGAAAGCTGTTCGATAGCAGCAACGTAGTCTGCGATGGTTTCGGATTCTAGCTGCTTCCGGTGATGGAGTTTGTAGCGTTCAACCATTTCATTGGGCGTTCGGATCGATGGGGTTCCGCACTAGTTACGATTTGTACGTACGTCTTGGTGCTTGGTATGGCAGGTGCCGCCAAGTTCCGTATTTGTCCGCACATTTCTCGTCCGACGATGGAGAAAAGAGCGTCAGCTCTGCTCTGATTCCGAAATGTCGTTCGCCGCGAAGAACACATCGATCCCTTCGATGTACGAAAACCATGATTCCGATTTCTGATCGAACTCTTCAATTTTCCCGATGCGAGGCATTCTTTAGGTTTGAGATAGGGCTGTCACTCACGTTACCGCTGTCTCCTTTGTTACGATGTCGCTTAGTTCTTTATATCCGTCTTTGGTGCGTGGATCCCATCCTCGTCGCCATTGTGATGCACCGGTTGATTTGGGATAATGCAAGGATATATTCATTTACCTGTTCAGGTTACAATCGGTTGATGTTATGAGAAGCGTCTTGCCTGGTCTGCGACCGAGCCCAGTCTGTTGCTTTAAGGCGTCCCGTGCTTGGCTCTCCTTGCCGGTGTCTTGAGTTGCATTTGCGGTTGTTTGGACTCAATAGTCGTGTTCGCTATACACGGCGAATACGTACGTAGTACACGTCAACTGCGATCTAAAACGTTACACTAAGCGGTCATGATAAAACCGGCACATTTGCTTCCTCGCTGAAACAGCAGTGTCACTGGCAGAGATAGGCGTCCATCGCTCTAGCCACTGAAACTGCATGTTCATTGGAGCAAGGTACCGATAGCTCTTCTCATTGGTTCAATTGAGTAATGAGAGACCAATCATAAGATGTTCAAAAGTGCATCCCGGGACAGCATATATGCAAAAAAATTTCAAAACGCGTTTCTATAAAAAAACTATTATTTCTTTTACACAGATCAGCAAGCTCCCGGGTCTCAGATTCTTCAAAAGGTGGACTTACCCATCGTTTCCTTCGAAGAATGCAGAAGCATTTACAGATACGATAATGTAGTGGTGGAGGACAGCATGATCTGCGCCGGCTTCAAGGAGGGAGGAAAATCGATCTGCTACGTAAGCTGTCAAGCAGTCGCCTTTTTTTCTTCTTTTTTTATGCCTGAGCATTATACGTCATTTCACCTTGAGTCCAGACGCAGCCGATGCTACAAGCACAATCATGTGGCCCTGAACAATACTTGCACTGCACGAGCGCGCGTGTTTGGCAGGGACGCTGAAAGGCCGGAGCCGCTCTTGTAGCTTCTGCTACGCTCACACTTAAAGGTGCCGTGAGGAGGTTTCTGAGATCGCCTAAATGTGGTGATAACACACTCTGCGGGGTCTAAGCATCCTAGAAATCCATAAATCATAACGATGCGTGGCCGATTTCCTTAATAAAAACAGTAATCTAAGATCGAACACACTGAGGTCATCTCGGGTAATGGGAGGAGCATTGCTCGGGCAACCAGAACGACGTGTGAACAATAAAATCACGACATTTCGTTGAGACTGCAAACGCTGTTATTACAAAATGTGTATGCTTCTGTAGATGATAAAAGTGAATAGGAGTAGTTGAAAATTGCTAATTTTTCGCGGAGAGTTAATATAATACTGCAATAATCGTCCCAAAAACGGCGCACCGAGTTTTTTCTTCTCTTTTTTTCACTTTTGCGGGAGTGATGTTAGGTCCCTCCAACGTCGGGTCTTCAGCTCTCGAGCACGCGCTTGCTTGGTTGAATCATAATCTGGGCTGTATGGGCAACGCGCTCATTCGAGATATAACTCAATAGTTTCACCGGTAGGAGGCGTGAAAATCATTCGCTTGCTCTGACAGTGGTCAGGGTTTCGTAACATGGAGCTCCTCCCATGGCTGGAGATTATTTCGCTGTGTTGCAATCTTTAATTGTTTGTTTGTTTGTTTTTATATGGGAATCGGCCGCCTATTGTCATGATTTAGAGATTTCTAGTACGCTTAGAGTCAGCAGAGTGAGTTATCGCCGTATTTCGGCGATTTCAGAAACCTCCCCAGGGCACCTTTAAAGCAAAGTGTAGTTCTAGTACAGTGTAGTTCGAGAATGCGGTCCACTAAAACTCCCTAGTGCCCTGGTACATGTGCTGACCTTAAACTGGTTAGGACTGACTAACTAAAGTTCGCAACGTTCCCACGGGTTGGCGCCACTGCCCCACTGGCTGTGGAAACGGGCTCGGAAACGGCTCCGTAAGCGCCGACAGATGGCGGCGGACGGTCTAGGCCAACTCGTCGAAAGCCAACTCGTCGACGGCCAACTCGTCGGCGGCCCATTCGTCGAATAGGCCAATTCATCATAGGGCAACTCGTCGAAGGAATTTTCGTCGAAGAGGCAAACTGGTCGCCGCTGTTTCAAAGCCATAATATATAATATTTGTCCTGAAATTTTAAAGCAAATTCTGCCCTATAGTAATGCGTAATATCGCCAGACGGCAATGTATACCTCCAGTGTGCTCTTTCTTGTCGAAGATAACAACTTGCAGCTTTCTCCGCTTTCACGGCGCAATGGGGGACGATCACTACGTCGCACGTGTATCACTGGGGCGCGTGTTAGCCTACTCGCCACACCCGTTCACGCCGCTTCGCGGCGACAGTCTGCGGTGGCTCATTACAAAATGTAATAAAGAAAACAAAAAAAGGACGATCCCGAAATGAACATTTCTTAACTTGTCTCAAGCTACTGTCCTGTCTTCGCCCTCATATTTCTTTCCGTCTTCTAACTTAAGAAGGGCGCTGTCCCTAGTCCAAACACAAATAAAAATTTTGGTCAGAAGATAACAAGGATCCACGAACAAGTTAGCTCTGGACCGTCATTCAACCCATTCGACGAATCGCCCTTCTACAAATCGCCCCTTTCGACAAGTTGCCCTTCGACGAATTGCCCTATTACGAATTGGCCTATTCGACGAATTGGCCGTCGACAAGTTGGCCGTCGACGAGTTGGCTTTCGACGAGTTGGCCGGATCCCGGCGGCGGTGCATACTTCGATGGGCCCGGGCGATGGGACGCATTGGAACGGAGGCCGCACTGGATGAGCTGTTTATGGGCACCTAGCAACCGAAGATCGCCAGCGACGTCCCCCGTCGCCACTTCCGGCGCCGCGCCAGGCCGGCGCAGCTGTAGCCTTGGCTATTGTAACGCGCTCCTGGCATCTGAGCGAGCGAAGAAACAATACAAAAAACGACCGATAAGCTAAAAAAAATGGGGAAAGGAAAAGATAACAATGGAGAGGGTGGTAGCGGAGTCCGGAGGCTATCTTCCCGGCGATATTTGTGCCCCTAGACGACGCAATTTGTACTGTCGTGTCCTAGAGAGCATCAAGTAATAGCGTGAACAGCTCGAACCATGTAGAGCGTCTGCAATTCAATGGCTGCGTTTGAGATTGCGAAATATACCCCTTTTCGCGTTTAAAAATTACTTCTCCTACCGGGACAAAAAATGGTGTCTATAGAAAAGCGTTATTTTATTCTTGGCGTAAAATATTCAAGCATCTTCAGGTCTCTTTATAACCGGAGTTACGTTCCAAAACTCACCCGTAGCCCCATAGACTCACAACAAAATTTTTCAATTTAATGTCGCCCAGAAACGCGTACCCCGGGCAAGCTGTTGAACGCACTCTTACTTGAGGCTCTCCATCGCGTCCTAGGCGCCGGCGGCCGGTTCGCCGACGCTCGCTTCTGCCTCTCCCGCCCTGCTTGCCCGTTTTTATTTCTCTTCGAATCCCTTGGAATGTTCATTTAGTAAACAACACGCGCGACGTGCTCGAACAACGAAACCGAAAGAATATGAGGCTAGAGGGCGGAACCTTTCTCCCGTCTGCCTGGAGAAGGAGAAACACGTCTCGTTCCTCCCTTCTTCTCCCGTCCGCTTGAGGGCGCGTCAGCAGAAGGGAGGAAAATGCGCCGTTGCTACCTTTCGCCTTCATTTTTTCTTAGAGTGTAAAAAAATTGCTTTTATATACATGTTCGAAGTACGCATATGTACGAGGCAAAGATGCTTGTGACGTGTTCATAGATAATCCTCTCATCAAGTCTGCAATGATATGTTTTGTTTTCTTATGATGTATAAGCAGCGTGACTGCGTCTTAATGTTTAGTTTGCCCCCGCGATTCCTAACCCTCCATGAACTGACCGAATTGATCTCGCCTTTGGCAACCGTAGGCTGAAGCCGCTTAGTAAAGAGTATCAATCGTTTAGTCGCCTCCCTCTACTTTCTTTACGATTCACACTATTTATGTCGTAATACGTATCACTGTTTGTCTCGGCTCGCAACACACCCGTCATAGTCTCTATGAACAGCAAAGAACGCCCGCCAGAATGTTTACATATATTTCTTCCAACAACATCCAACTTGGATATCGCTAGACAGTAATACACTCACTCGCGAACAAGAGAAGTGGCAGGCACGCCGAACCGTGTCTTGATCGCTCCGTTGCCCCGCTCGTGCTTTTGCCGTGTTAGCCTATTGCTGGCAGGCTTTATTCTTACTTCTTGAACCGAAACCTCCGTAGTCACGATCAAACGCGTGCAGTGTTGTTCTTACTCACACGCCGAAATAACGTAGCAGGCTTCGGCGCCCGTATACCTTCAAAGCCCGCGCTGTTATGAATCAGCCTTTTACAGCGGCAGCTGTTAGTGGCCTTTTCCAAAAAAAATACAATGGCGTCCCTACAACAAGAAAAAAAATAGAAGCAGGTGAACGCGAGGGGCGCGCCGCCCCACCGTTGCCGCGCTATCGCTCTCTCCCCTTCACCATCGCCTCAAACACAATCACGTGAACGTATGGCAACCCGCGCTATCGCTCCCTCTCTCTATTCACGACTCCAGCAAAACGAACGCCACCAAGCGGGAAAAGCTGGGAACCAGCCGGAACAGGTCGCTTTGCGCCTCTCCGCGTCTCTGGCGGCCTTCGCGGACACGTGTTGTCGGCGCGGTGGCGAACAACGTAATTTGACGAAGGTCCGAATATTTCTTAAGTTTGCCTAAGTGTTCATTAGTGTGGTGAAGCCTCAGTAAATTGCTTCCTTCCATCACGTGTCTTAAAGCCCGTTTACTCCACAACACACGGTCGCGTGCTTTCGATTTCTCGGACTGGGAGGAATCACGGAAAAACGTTTTGATTTCTTGTCTGTTTCGAATCACATTCAAAGTGACGACTACTTGGTAACTGATAGGTGGTTTCTTTATAAGGATGTAGAACATTGGACTGAGGACGACAGACGAGGTGTTTCACTGGAGGGAACACCAATGTTGCAGTCAAATGAATGGAAGGTTCGATAGCTGCTTTTCTTGAGTTTGGATGTGTTCGGTTAGCTTTAAGATTGAGTCACCCACGCCGGTCGGTGCGTTGGCTATTCATCTAGGCTGCTTATCGCCGAAAAGAACCTCTGGACCACGCCGAAGGAGTTGGGCTGATTTCGCAATTACTTGCTTCCGGAAAACCTGCTCGCTGCATGCGATTAATGAGGGAAATTGTCTGCTTTCAAAAGGTGCAGGACGCGTCTCGCAAAGTTAGAAGCTGTCATGATATTATGATGTATCGCGCCTCCAATATTTATATTATGCCCCCGTCGAAGCCAGCAGCAATATACGTCTATGATTGCTCAGGTTGTCCGGCCACAAAAAATACTCAATTTCTTCGTTCAGGATTCGAAGTCAAGTTCAATGCAGAGAGGTTCTGCGTGAATGTCCGATGAAGACTCTTCAGTTTGTCCGCGTTCGTCTCCGTGCTGCCGGCTAGAATTATTTGGCTGAGTTTAAGTAGTACTCTCTCTGCTCTGTCAACATATCCCTTTTATTCAGCCAGTTCACCCTGAATAGCTAGTCAACGAAGCCCATATTTAAACCGAAAAACATACTAATATCGCTTTAGTGGGACATAGTACGTAATATAATACATACACCGCATATTCGTCACAATGACGTCTCGATTGCTACTAAAACCTGAATTGAAATACGAGTATCAGCTGCTTAGTGGGGCGCCAGCGGGTAAACGTGCTCCTTGGCTCAAGAAGCACTTGCTTAATTTTCGTAATTTTCCTGCAACCTGTGTTGTTGACCGAGCAGAGACGACTGGAGCTGTTTTTTTTTAACGCGGATATGCACAAAAGCTCGATTTCGCGGACATATAAGTCGCATCGACGAGGCATGCGAGTTAGCTGAAAATTACTCCCGGTGGAACAATTCTGTAGTCATCGCCGCTTTCCTTAGCTGGTCAGAACTGATTAGAGTCTATTACCGTCTCTCCGGAGCCCATAGTTTCGGTTTTGAACGAAATCTCTGAAACAAAAGTTTGACATGAAAAGAACTAGAAGCACCGGGAAAACAAAACTAAGCTCTGCAAGTTTATGTGCACCGGCTACGCTTAACCATCGCAGTTCAAATACCTATAAAATAGGGCATTAAACAAAAGAAAATATGTGAAATTGAATGCGCCACCCGTTCAGGCGGCCCGGCCGAGCCGACGCGATCTGTTCCCAGCCGCCATGTTTCTTTGGTGGTGGCGCCCCCTATAGGTCGCTGGAGTCGCGAATACTTCTATGTCACTCCTTTCTCTCGGACCTCCTCACTCCCCCCCCCCTTCCCCCGCCCCCATCCCCGCCGTCACCGCCACCCAGACACCAGCAGCTCCGAAACCGCAGCCGCCGGCACATTGCGCTTCTCCGGTTCTCCGGCGCGTCTGCTTTTGCAGCAACGCCACAGCTGTCACTGTCAATCACAACGCACTTTGGAAAGTCGAACGAAATTTTTTGAAGCTCCTTCGTCGCAGCGCCCTCTGCGTCGCCGCAGTCCAGGTTCGACGCCAGCTCCGCACGCGATCTGTCCGCGTTTCTCGCGCCAAGAGCCGAGAGTGACGTACCACCAAATAGGGAAGGTTTTAGAATGAGGCTCCCCAACGCTGTGGATCCCCAAAGCAACTTGAGGCTTCGTACTCCACAAGCGCAGAACTTCTGCGCTTGCGCAGTCGCGTTGCTCGTACTTGATACAAAAGACTGTTGGCTGCAGACATGACGAGAGCGTTATATGCGGACAAGACCTAAGCGAGTTTGAAGCATGTAAGCTTAACACATCTGTATGTTTCAAACATGTCTGCAAACAGTGTTGGTATGACAAGGAAGGAACACGCCTCAGACATTTGTCCGCGAACTGTCTTTGGTACGATGTATTAGCAGCATGTCCGCGGCTTAGTATATTTCTTACACCACGCATTCTGCACAGGGTGACTCCGGCGGGCCCCTGCAATGTCCCAGGGCGGACGGTCGCTACGTCCTGGCCGGTAGCGCATCGTGGGGTGTTAACTTCGCTGCTCCCCGTCAGCCATCTGTGTTCGCCAGAACCTCGACGCAGCTGGACTGGATCAAGAGCGTGGCTGGAGAGACTCCTAATCTCGAGTATCTAAAAAAAGAAAAGAAAAAAAAAACTCGTAGTCTTTACTCTTTTTCATAATCAAGAAAACAGTAAATAAATAATCTGTTTTACATGTTCAACCTGGACCCTCAAAAGACATTTGTCGTTCGCGTACGTGGATAAATCCCTCCGTTTGCAAAAAGCTGGGCTCAGTATTTGTTTACTTATAAAAATATCTAGTTAATTACCTATTTGTTTATTTACTTACGTATTCGCTGACTATATTATTTGCCTTCGTATATGCACCCACCCACTCACCACCAGTGCCAAGACGGGGTAAGAAACGAGGGGCCAATCAAGCCGTGCCGAAAAAGCTCAACGGCACGTCGTTCGTCGTCTGCGTGCTCATCCGCCGGTTCAGCCAATCGAGCTGAGAGAGTGCGCCGCAGTTTACGATTTTAGTCTGTGTTTATGCCCATGTGGATGTGTCTACTAGGCTTTGTTCAACTGAACAGATCTCTCGCAAAATCGAAGCGACTCTAGCAACGAAGTGCCGTGCTAAGCATCTTGGGAACATTTTGGCCACTAAGTTTCGGTTTCGATTCGCTAACCTCACTTCACCGCATCTCGTCGCGCCCAAATACGGTACTTGCATGTTCGAATATGTTACTTGCCTTAAATTTATAGTGCTGCAGGTTGTTGCCTACACTGTAAAAAATGTATGTAATATTACAAGAAATATCCAGAAAGTTTCGGTAAAAATAACAAAGTGGTTCTGTCAAGCTAAACTACTGGCACACTCATCGGTAAAAAAGAAAAAACAGATTACATTATTTATAAGCAACAGATTTGTTTGGTGAAAAAATAGTCCACAAAAACTGAAATTTACGGTAAAAAAACAAGAATTTACGTTATTTTCAAAAACGTAGTTGTAGGGTAAATAAACTGTCAATTAAAACTTACTTTCTGTAAGAAAACAGTTTCTGTTTTACCTCGACCACATCGCTTTTTGATAGTAAATATAGGAAGCAAATACTTGGCGCCCCAGTTCTCTCGGACCAAGCATTAAACAAGGACTGAACGCTCTAGGCGACTGAAACCAAGTGTTTCTTGTTAGGATGCGTCTTGCCAATGAGCCAGTAATTGTTTTATTGAGTCTAATTAATATTTGAGTTCAAAGTAATCAGCTAACCTTTAAAATAATGATTTAAGGATAAAGGTGTCAATTGAAAACTTGTAGAGGGCCTTAAGATGGAGGTGTTTACAACGTGGTGCGCTTTGTGTGCCCCTTTATCCAGCTTTCAAGAAACGGCCGCACCACCTCTGATTACACCCCCTCATATATTAATCCCTCGCGGAGAGCAAGGTCAATGATGAGAGGCAGGCGATTGATTGGTCCGGCGGACCAATCAATTTAGGTGAGAGGGAGCGGAGGCCTTGGCCCCGACCGTGAGCAGCACCATGGACGAATTATGTACCTCGGGTGCAACGTTTCCTGGGTGATATAGCTGTGGGTGATAGCACAGCCCGTGAATAGACCCTATTAACATGCATTCGAAGAAAAGGAAGGGAATATGATAGGAGAGGCGGGGTGGAATCTGCAGCGCTGGATGACAGGCGCGCCGGTAATGGTTCAGGTTGGGCGCGGCCCGATACAAGGTGGAGACATCCTTTGTCGAACCGATTGCCGCCGCCACATGGCGAGGTAAAATATAAAAAAAATTGCGCGTTTCGGATTTTTTTTTTTTAGTTCGGCGTATTTTTATTTGTTTTTATTTAGGAATGAAATTTTCGGTTTTCATCGGCGAATATTTTTAGAGATGAAAGCTTACCTTTTTTTTTTCGGTGAACGTTCCGTTCTTTTCAAGCAGGTTTGGCCAAGATATAGTACATCAAGCGCAGATCTCAATCAATCATCCCGCGACAGCACTTGTAAGATTATGTTTGTCGGGACGACAAATTCTAAATCTCAAAATTCGCATGCATAATTTTTGGCGCGCTTTTTAGTCCGTCACATTTATAGAATTATCAAAGCTGCTTCCCTCTAACCAGAAAAAAGCTTGAGAGAGGGTGTTGAAACAGCTTTGGGTTTCTTTGTGGAAGCCGCCTACAGTACAAACAGGATGACCTCCCTTCCCCGGAAAAGAAAACAAAAGTAAAATCAAACTGCTTGACAAACAAAAATTGGAGGGTCTGTCAGTGTTGCCAGATTGGGCTATATACAGCCAAATCGGGCTACATTTTCGTCTAGTTTGCGTCAAAATTTCGTGGTTGGCTATGTGGCTACTTTTGGCTATTTCTAGGGACGCGGCTAACTTTTGTCAAACCTCAGGTTCGACGTCCAACTTCGAGGTTCAACTAGTTAATTCAAACTTCTACTCAGTTTCGAAAAAAAAATGTTTTCTCTTTTGGCTATTCGAGAGGAGAGAGGATTCAAACTTGTAAAAACTTCGGGGTTTTCACAATGCGAAGAGAAGCAATGCTTGCGGAGTCCAAGCGGTCTCCCCGCAGCTCAGTGGAACAAACCAAACAAACATATTGCACTGTTACCACAGGTTCGATAGCACGTCTTATACGTAGGCTGAACCGTCCAAACGCTGCTTTGGGGCCCATTGTGAGAACCCTTAGGCACCCAAGTTCGTAACAATGAGAAGTCCTCGGCTTCACCGCTAAAGAATTGACTACCTTCCAGTCATCACCCGACCTAAGAAATTACAACACAATCAGAAATAGCGTGAACCGGAATGGGAGACACTCATATACTACACAAAGAAAAAGAGGCGGGTTTGATATTGGTAAGGACCTTAGATGTTGGGGAATCTGGTTTGAAACGCCCAGAGCCCTGACTGTTCTGCTTCTGTATTCTGTTCTTTTATTGCATGATCATATCTCCCGGGCTTCGCAATAAAGCTGTCTTTGTGTATTTATTACTTGTTTTTGAAAACCTACGAAAAAAGAGTCAGTGTTATACGTAATTTCATCCTTCCGAAGCTTTAAAAAAAATCGAAAAGTGACATAATGTACACAAAATGTGGCGCATTTGATGGTTTAAAAAAACAATGTAACGTGTTTTGAATGCGTGTGAAAAATTGTCAGTAAAAGGCTTCAGGAGGTCATTGATTTCAGTCTTGGTCATTTTGCCTATATTTCTTTTTACGGCTTTGGCTATACTTAGGCTATACCTTCCAGCCGTTTGGCGGTTTTTGGTGGGACCATCTGGCAACACTGAGGTTCTCTAAGACGACTTGAAGGCGAAAGCCTGAGCTTGAAGGCGAAAGCCTGGGTGGCGATGCATTAAAGGCAGACACATAATTTACTCTGTTTCACGTTCTCTTTTTTCATGACCTCTACGGCGATCTTAAGGACGACCTGAAGGACTACGTCGAGGATGACGTCCTGGAGGTCGACGTTAAAGACGACGTCTAGAACGACCTGTAGGGCGACCTCTAGGACGACATCAAAGACGACGTCTAGGACGACATCTAGAACGACCTCTAGCGCAATCTTCAGGACGACCTCTAGGACGACGTCAATTTCTGCGACCAGGAAGAACTCTAGCATGACGTCAAGGTCGTCAGATCCTTCAGAGAGGGTGCAAATGTGAAGGAGTGTGTGTTCAGAATCTGTTTCATACCCTTCGTGTAGACAGGTTTTAGCTCAAGGACTTTCAAGGTCCACTGGACGATGAGACATATATGGATTTTGCCTTAATAAAAACACTCCAAGTCCGATCCTTACACGACGACAGCGAAATTGATGCACAACGACTCAATCACGGAGGAGAACGGAGATTGCATCCACGACTGACCCAAATACTCCCTAAAGAGCGCTGCCCTGTCCCCGAACAGAACACTTCGCGGTCACGTACGATGACAGATACCCCCCCCCTTCCCCTTCTCCTCTTGGCGTGGCTTACTAGTCTAAGATACTGACCTTTTTCGATCAAGACCGAATTTCCAAAAATGGATTCGGCGTACTTTTTGTACTTTTATCGGTGTTTATCGGTCGAAACCGAAAACGCCGAACCCTACATATAAATAAACATCTGTGGGTAAAATTGTATCAAGAGGCTAGGCAAAGCTACGCTCTCGTGCCGAGAGGCGCCGAAGCACGTGTACTTTGCAAACACAAAAAAAAAAGATCGGGCGACAGGCGGTGAAATGGCCAAGGTGTCATCTGTCCACACAAGGACCGGCTTGCTCTAAGTGGCGTACGAAGTTGTTATTGAGTGGGGGGGGGGCAAACCAGATCTCCACCCCCCCTACCCTGGGGGGGGGGTCTGGTGTGCCCCCCCCCCCACTCAAAAGCAAGTTCGTACGCCACTGGGAGCAAGCCGGTCCTTGTGTGGACTGATGACACCTTGGCAAACATTTCCTGAGCCTTGCGCAGTATCTGTGGTCGGTGCGAATGATAGCGCCTTTGAGTGTATCTCTGTTTTATTATAAAAGCACCTGGCAATCCTCGTGTTCCGCCAGTCACAACTAACGCTGGGGTATATATTTACTTATGAGATCGTGTTTGCTTATGAGATCGTGTTTGGTGGGAATATCCTCGAAGAGACAACACCTTCAGCAACATTGTCCATAGAGACTCTAGTTCTGCTTTTAATTTATTATTATTGAACAGCATGCCTCAACAAATTATACAGAGGTCAGGCAGTACCTTTGGATTGTTCAAAATGGTTTGTTTCTGAAAATTCTTGAAAATACGTAGTGTGCTTTCTAAATGTGGCAAAAGCAAATTAGACCCGAGTGCTTAGACATAGCACAAGTCATACTAAAAGAACACTTGGTTGTCTGTCCTCATCCTTGTTTGCTATTTTTCTTTCAGGAGAATGCCACTGACTCAGATCTGGGTGATATGGACCCAAGCCCGATCATATAGTGTAACATTTCAGTATGGGCTCTCAAATTCTGACCCGAAGCTTGAAAGTGGACGAGTTCTGTTCTCAATGCATCAATTTTTATTTATAGGAGCCAACAACCACACAGCAAGCGAGTTCACAATCTGTGTTGACACAGTGCCGGTGATGACCACAAGCAGCAGGGCAGGCTCATTCAAGTTGATGTTTCTGCTCCATTTTGCGCTGGATATTTCGTTCCCAGATGAAGTGGGCCTTACAATTGAATTTATTCAAAGGTAAGTGCTCCATCACCCGGCTTTTGTTGTTAAATTATATATGCTTGTCATATGAAAGCTACATCCTTCACACAAAACATAGCTGCCATTGGAAGACCCCAGTGCCTGCTGATTTCTTACAATGCTTTGATTTTGCATGCCAAGACCTCAGGCTAAGGTTTTCCAATGTTCCATTGTCATCATTCGAACTACACAAATTACTTCACAGGGGCCACAAAGTTGTGAATGGCATGTTCACAACGGTATAGTAGTGCACAAAGGAAACTTTTTCGCACAAATGAGATCAGTTTTTAAGACACTTTTATGAGTGACGTAAATCACTCTGTGATGAAAATCAAACCCCGTACATGTCGTGGGAGACATTATGTTTGCTGTTACTGAAAACAATGATATGAGCTATGTCATTTTTATCTCGAAAGTGACATGATGTGAACTAGAACCGCGCACATTTTTCAGTCTCGAAAGCCCTAAAATATTGCAATGTGGTCCGGCAACCCTCCCCCCCCCACACACACACATATGCACGCGCACGCACACATACACAAACCCATCTCGCCACGCTTTATACTCATCAATGGGTACAGTGCGGTCTCCTTTGCATACGACTTCATCAACTGGAATGAATGGCATTTCAGCTACAGATGGTGAAAGGGAGAGACCGTTTATATGCCCAGAAAATGCATGGCTTCCGCTTCCTGTGAATATATCGACAGCAGCCTGCTCTCTTTGTGTCATCCCCTGATCCGTAATGACTGCATGCCTCGGGCGAGAGTTATTATTTTCAGATGGCAAGGGATATCGTGGACACGACATTGTTTTCATTCTCAATATTAAGCACTCCGCCAGAGAAGCTATATCTTCTGGGCCGCTGTGCTCTAAACTGTCCTTCAATGTTCCTGAGAAGCATGCCAAAGAAAACTTGCACGTCACAGTTCATAGTAAAATATTTTAAAGTCAGTGCCAGTGTCACCATCAGCACTTCATCTTCAAGAGGCCCCATACTCTCGCTGTCCACATTCTAAATTACACTGTAATAATAGGATGATGAGAAACAAAGATCACAGTATGAAGTCTCCGGAGCTCGTCCGGAAACTTGTCTCACCATCGTTAGCAGCTCAGGAGGCGATTTTCTTGGTTCGACCGCGAACTTCGGGCCCTGGCTCAGGACTCGTTCCACTTTCACTGGGAGTTCAACGTCGCCCAACTTGTGAACCAGGTTTCCCACAGCTGGCGTCGTCTTTGGGATGCTGGCTCGAAGGTGCATCAAAGTTTGACGCCACAAGAATTCAACAGTTCTGTCGATAGTGCGGGAGAACTCCCGCCACCTTGATCCGCTGCCAGACGAATCAGCTCCATCAAGTAGGCGAAGATACAGGCACTTCCTGTACAGCCGTATCTGCCGTTGATACTCCGCTCGTAGGATTCTGCATATCCTAGTTCCATGGCCCGGTGAGGGTGCCCAACCACCGAACAAGGCCCGAACATCTGGAGGCAGGATACCCCGGCGGATGCAGAAGACCAGCGAACGAGAACGGCATACAGCTCCAGCGATGACAGCTACCAGAGCACACGGATCCAGAGGAAAACATTGAAAAGGGCCCGATGTATTAGAAATGAAGTTGACTAAAGTAGAAGTTTGGGCTAGTTGGTATTTCATGATTAAAGATTAAAACAGTTGCCTTGTTCGTCTACCTTCTTGTTCTTGTCCGTGTCCTTGCGCTGTTTTAATCTTTAATCATGAAATACCAACTAGCCCAAACTTCTACTTTAATGAAGTCTCCACTGCAGCTTAGTTTATTTGCAAGAGAATGACACATAATATACATTCAGACGAGTAAAGGGGGAGGGAAGAACAGAAGTGCACTTTTAGATTGCACATCTGTGAAATATGAAACAGTTTAGTTGACTGAAACTAGCCAAACAGACTAAACCACTCCAAATTGTTTTGAAGTGCCCGACAAGACCCCCTCTTTGGATGCTCAATAAGTCGATCGTCTGACAAAACTTACCATATTTTTTTCTACTAATATACGTGAAACATGAAATATTTGTGGGGACAAACAGCTGGAAGAAAAACCTCATAATAAAAGTAACACAAGTGTTCATTCAAATCTAAACATGGCTGATTAACACAAATACCATGCTTCTCTAGCCACCATGCTTGTTAAGATTCTTTTAGAGAGATAATAATAATAATAATAATAATCCTTTATTTGTATCATGCCCCAGAACAACCTATTGGTTACAGTGTGGTGGCACATAAAAAGTTTAAAAAAGGGGAAAAAACACATGAAACAGTACACAATCTTAAACGACAAATGCTCTCGAAATTAAAACATTTCACAAAATCAGAAACCAAAAATATGCATATCAAGTAGTCGTTTGAACGTAGCAAAATTTAAAAATATGTCTACATGGGTCGGAAATTCATTTAAACAAATTTGCATTCTAGCCAAAGGGGAAGGTCTCGATTGGATAGATGTATAAAACACGCTTGAGTTTCTAACGACACGGGCCGGTACATGAAAGTTTAAAGACGACGCAAGATTGCTGTCTATTTGGCCGTGAACCACTTTGTATAAAAATATAATGTCACGAGCAATTCTTCTTTTTGACAGGTTCTGTAGTGAAAGTTCTCTAAGAAGATATTCATAATCAAAATAACATTTTCTATTAAAATATCGATCGTAAACAAGGCGTATAAATCGCTTTTGAACTCTTTCTATCCGTGCAGCGTCGGTTATTGTTAGCGAATTCCACACTGAACTACAAAACTCAAGTTTAACTCGTACAAGGGAACAAAACAATCGAACTACGCACATTATATTTGAAAAATCATGCGTCAAACGTGATATCATCCCCATTGTTCTAAAGGCAGAAGCAACAATTTGTGTAACATGATATGAAAAGGTAAGATTACTATCGAAATAAACACCAAGGTCACGAACTTGTTCCACACGTTCAATAGTGGAATTGCCGATAAAATATTGATGTAAAATTCTTTCGCGTTTTCTACACATAGAGAGCACTTTTGTTTTATCTGGATTGACCAGTAAAAAGTTACATGAGCACCAGTTTGAGATACGGGATACATCTTCTTGCAAAAGCGCACAATCATCTTCCGACTGGATTCGAAGATAAAGCTTAATATCGTCCGCAAATAAGAGCAGTTTCGCATTTTGTATGCACAATTCTATATCACTGATGAATATAAGAAAAAGTAGCGGCCCCAAATTCGATCCCTGAGGTACTCCCGAAGTTGGAGTAAATACATCTGAAAAGCTATTCAGGATTTTTATTCTACTCTTCCTATCCGACAGATAACTATGAAACAAGTTTAAAAGAGAGGACGAAACGCCGTATAAAGAGAGCTTATGCAAGAGCAAGTCATGATTTACCTTATCGAAGGCTTTTGATAAGTCAAAATACACAATATCAACTTGCCCACGTGTAAGAACAAATGGGACAGTATACTCAAGGAGAGAACAAAGGTTCGTTTCTACTGAACGCCCTTTTATAAATCCATGTTGAACGGTGCTTAGTTTTCGACTAAAGTAAAAAGAAAGACGGGCATGTAAAACTATCTCAAAAACTTTTGAAAAAGAACACAACAATGACACGGGGCGGTAGTTATCTACCCTAGATGCGTCACCGGATTTGTGTATCGGCACTATCACTGACCTTTTCCAAAGACATGGAAAAACACCATTTCTCAGCGATAGGTTAAATATGTGCATAAGTAAAGGGGCAAACAAATCAGCGCATCCTTTAATAATAAAGCTAGGTATTGTATCATCTCCCGCTGACTTCTTTGGTTTTAATTTTTTAATTGCCTCTAAAATTTCATTTATATCGACCTCACTAAATGTGAAAATGTCGTTACAACCGGTAGCGCAGATTGAAGACTTGCTTTTGAATTCTTCCTTGGAATAGCATCCACGAAAGTAAGTTTTGAATATATTAGCTACTTTTTCAGGATTTGTAACGTAGTCCGTATCAGTACGTAAATAAATATTCCTTGCTGACTCTTTCGTGTGCTTCCTGACAAATCGCCAGAATTTGTCAGGATCACGGTATAGACTATTTTCTACCGATTTTTTATAAATAAATTTGTCATGTTTAAACAGTTTCTTTACAAGCGCTCTGTAAACACTGAACTTTATGTACCATAACTCAATGCCGGTTCTTTTAAATAATTTATGATAGTGTTCTTTTTTACGCATGTAATGTTTCAACTCCCTCGAGAACCAAAACTGGTATTTAGAAGGCTTAGACAATCGCTTAGGAATGAACGCATCGATTGCATTTTTAACTATCTTCGTCAAGGATTCAGTCGCAGAATCTACACAGTTATCATGAAGAACCGTTGACCAGTTATTATCACGAAGGAACGTATTTATACCTAAATAATCACCCTTATGATAGTCATATCTGGTTAAATTTTGTCTGTCACGAGACATCACCGGTAAAGAAAATCATACGATGAAGGGTGGGTGAAAAACGTCAGGTTGCACAAGAGTATCGCTAACTGAGAGGACACTGTCTATAGGGCAGTTTGAAAGAAAAAGATCAAGAACATTCCCGGCCGTGTTCCTGAAATGATTATGCTGAGTTAGACCATTAAAATTAATGAAATCTGCTAGACGTGACACTTTTCCTCCTTTTTCTTGCACAAAATATTTTTTTCCTTGGCACATATTAAGCAGTCTATTGTTTAGCAAGTTCGGGAGTAGGGTTTTGTTCTCATTTAGGTTTATACTGTTTTAATTCTCAAGCAAGCTTTAAAGGGGTCATGAAACGCTTTTCCAACTTTTTCCTGTTTAGCTTTCCTCCTCAACTCATAAATCGCGCGTTCCACCAAATAGTTCAAGACGACGAAAAGAGGGAGGGCCCTCTTGCTCGGAATCTGGTTTGTGTAATCCCGACACATCCATTCTCCCCCTAGAAGATTAGCCCGTCGCTCAAAATTCAGACAAAAGTTTCTTTCCCCAACCCGTTCATCCCGAAGCTGACACTGCTGTGGATGCTATGTGCTCGTTGGGCCAGCCACACTTGCCACGTGATCACGCTCCTTCGCGCATACCCACGCGCAGAGAATGGGGTCAGGTGATGAAAGGGAAACGGCTGATTGGTCCGGCAAGCGCGTAGCTTACAACACAATGTCAGCTTAGGGGAGAAGGGAATAAGTGAGGTCCGGTTTCGTGTGACGTCAGTTTGGACCCGGTTACGCGCTTTCGGGACCGCGGATGTATCACAGTGAAAAGGCAGAGAGCTTACGAAGGGGAGGAGGTACGAAATAGCCCGCTGTGTTTTCAAATTTTCGCACTGAAAGTCAGGCTTTTGACTTTCTACCTTTTTTTCTTTTGGCCCACTGAACGATGTGCTATTAGTAAAATCCCAATCTAAAATGATTCATCCCAACCCAAAATTCATTTCATGGGTCCTTTAAACAAAAACGGATCACTCTAAGCGATTGAAACCAACTGTATGTTGTTAGCAGGCATCTTGCGATAGGTAGCATTTGTTTTGTTGAGCCTGATTAACCATTTCATTGAGACTAATTAATTAAATGTTGATTTAAGGGCGAAGGTGTCAATTGGAAACTTGTAGAGAGCTTTAACAAGCACTCGATGGAAGTGCTTGCAACATGGTACACCTTGCCTGGTTCTTTTATCCAGTCTTCAAGAAACGCCCATGAAATACAAAGAAATATTACATGGCAATGCACTCCCTAATCGCAGCGCACGCGTGCGCTGCGTGCGGGCGTTTTTTTAGGGCTGGATGAAAAAAGCACTTAAAGTGCATCATATCGCAAACTCCTCCATCGGGTGTTTCTTTAGGCTCTCTACAACTTTCCAACCGACACCTTTGCCCTTAAGTATGAAGAAGACCAAAAGAAGACGAAGCAACGCGAAATATCTAGGGGGGGGGCGAATAAAAGAAAAAGAAGAACGTCGGGAATTAAGATGGTGATAGATGCGTTTTTACATTTCTTCGGAACGTTACATAATTTGGCACAGCCCAAAGGATTCAGAACATGTGGGCACAATTTTCTGTTGATCGGGACCTAGATCGAGTGGTTTTTAACCGATATCAAGTTCAAGATGAACCAGACGTGGAGCTGCCAGAGCATGTCACATCTCCGGAGCTCATCGAACTCGTCCTCCAGAAAGGTACCATTTCTTCGAAGGAGTTGATGGAAAATGGGTCAGTCAAGATTAACATACAAACGGCTTTCTTTCACAAGCTTGTGTTGCAGCGAGTGGCGATTCCGGCACCTACGGTCCCACAAACGTCTCCGGCTTCTGATGTGGCAGCAGCGCTCCAAGCGATTCATGCTGAACAGCAGCAAATGTCAGAACAAAACATCATTATTCAAAGCTCTTCTTTTATGTCAACGCTCAGCGTGGAGAATAAAAGGCCCAGATACGAGGCGGTAAAGCCAGACATCTTCGATGGGCATTCAAAGAGTCCGAAAGGTTGGATTGCTTTCTTTGAGTACGCGTGCGAAAACAATTATAGTCCTTCGGAACGAGACCGCATACAAAACAATCGCCTTTTTCTTGGAGGAGTAGCCAAGCAATGGTACGAGTTACGCTTGATTGACCACGCTGACGAGCCTTGGAACAAATGGAAATTCAACTTTTTGACTACGCTCCAAGGAAATGCTGTGGAAAGGTGGGACCAAGCCATGCTATTTCATTTCAAGCCTAGGTCTGGTACTCTCCTGAGGTATTTTTTTTAAGAGAAGGCTACTGCAGCTTGTTGAGTCTAAATTACCATTATCCGCCACTATTGCGCTCATCACCCATGGGTCACCACGAGAATCGCAAAAAGAAGTGCAAGTGAAAGCACCTAAGACCATCGAGAACTTGTTGCAGTCATTGTACGATTTTTCTACCCGCCCGAATAACAGCGGCAGCGGACTCTCGCGCTCCAGCACCACGAACCTCTGCTCCTTGGAGAAGTGACCAGTGGCGCAGACAACCGAAGACCAGCTTTGGTACAGCCTATGTTCCCAGGAGAGGTGAACAGTGGAGCAGACAGGCTGCTGAACAGGCTCCACGGACCCCATTTCACTCGTCTGCAGTGCACTTCGTGGATGCTCAAGTGTCCCAGTCCACATCCGCCATCGGCAGCGCCATCGAACTCAAAAACGAATAAAAAAAGGTTCCCAGTCTAAGCCTAAGACCCAAATCGAGACTGTGTGTCTAACTTCTCCAAGTTTGCTACATATCCAGATTTCCGTCAATGGACAACATATGCATGCTCTTGTAGATACGGGAGCTTCCATTTCTATCATCATGAATGACAGGATCTCCCCAAGCCATATATTTAAAGGAAGGCAAGTCTTTGTTCGGAGCTACGATGGCCACACAAGACAACACTCCGAGTGGGTGAACGTGACAGTCAAGTTCCAGTCTCACACAGCAGACACCCAAGCCTTGGCAATCGACGGAGTGGAGTACGATTTTCTTTTGTCACGCCCAGACATGAAACAACTGAAGCTGAATCTTTACTGGAACGACACGGTTTCTGTTGGCCCACCACCTGGATGCTCGACAGACTCAGAAGGTACCACCACTTCTCTTCGCACCATCAAGTCAACTGACGTGGTGTTTAAAACCTATCCAGAACTGGTGTGTGTAGGGGGATATCCACCGTGTACTTCCAAGTTTGAAGTACCGTTCGAGTCTGAAGACAAAACTCTGGTGAAGAAAAAACCTTACAACCTGACGCGAGAAAAGAAGACGTGGCTAAAACAAGAGCTACAGAACCTACTGGATTCTGACATCATACGGCCTTCTGTTTCTTCATTCGCATCTCCCATCACTATCGCTCCAAAAGAAGATGGAACATTTCGCCTTTGCCTGGACTACCGAGCAGTGAGCCGATAGACATCACTAATTCCTTTTCCAATGCCTCGGATTGACAGTGTAATTGTTAAAACAGGAGGCTGCAAGTACTTCTTTAGGATTGATCTGTGTAAAGGGATTCGGCAGGTGCCTCTTCGAGAGGACACCAAGAAGTTCACAGCGTTTATAACGCCATTCAACATCGATGAATATTAACGCCTGCCCTTTGGATGGAAAAATTCACCCAGCTAGTTCCTAAAGATGATGAACGCCATTCTCGAGCCTTACCTGGGAAGATTTTGTAATGTCTACGTTGATGGTATCATCCTATACTCAAAGACAAAGAGCGAACACGAGGAGCATCTGGCACAAGTTTTGTCCGCTTTTTGTGAGGCCAACCTCAAAGTCAACTTCAAGAAAAGTTAATTTTTCAAGAGCAAAGTTGTATTTCTAGGCAGAGTTCTGGACGGAGACGCGAAAAATACAAAACAAGAGTCAGTTGCCCGTATTTCCCAACTTACCAAGCCCTACGACGTGCACTCGCTCCGTGTGTTTCTCGGCCTTGCAGTACATTTCAGATCATACCTCCAGGACTATGCTACGAAAAGCCGCTGCCTAACCAAGTTGACTCAGAAAAAAACAAAGTTCCACTGCACCCAGGAGTGCGAAGACGCGTATCAGGACCTTGTCAAGATCATCTCTTCCGACCCGGTTCTGCACTTGCCGGATTTCAATCCACCATTCGAGCTCAACACAGATGCTTCACACTACGCAACAGGTGCAGTGTTCTACCAACGTGACATCAAGAAACCGACTTCCCAACAGCAACACGTCATGGGATACCACAGTTCAACTTTCACGAAGACTGAAGTGAACTACACCACCACAGAGAAAGAAGCCCTGGCGGTGCTGAGGGCGGTGAGATATTTCCGTTCCTACCTAGAAGGTTCAAAATTCAAACTCTTTACTTACCATGAAGCACTCACCTTTCTACTCAAAATGACTGAGCCAAAGGGAAAGATAGCTCGCTGGATCAATGGACTGCAGCAGTTTGATTTTGAGGTAAGTCATCATCCAGGTGCTTCTTTAAAGAACGCCGACGGGATGTCACGACTTCTGATAACGTCCTCTGTAGGGTCACCCGAAGTAGTGAATACATCAAAACTCTGGGAAGGGACAGAACAGCTAGAACTTGGCACAAAAAGAAATTTTCACGTTTCATCCACAATGGTTTCTCAGATTCTAGAATTGTACCACAGAAGCCCAGAGTCAGGTGGTCATCACGGGTTCTGGCGCACTTATATCAAGCTGACCGAACGGTTCACGTAGCCTCAAAAAAGAAAGATGACACAAGACTCTAACCAAGTCCTGCCACGAGTGCCAAATGTACAAAGTTAAATACCGACAACCTACAGATCAAATGACACTACCTGAATACTGCAGGATACCTTTTGAAGTGCTTCACCTTGCCGTCGCAGAGATAACGAAAAAGGGCGAAGTTGTGAAGAAGACGCAAGCATTTCAACTGTGCATCGACGAGTACACTCGAATGGGAGCAGCAAAAGCATCTAGGGAAGACGCTAACAGCGTGATCTCTTTGCTGAGCAGAGAAGTGTATCGCAACGTAAAGGTTGTCGTTTCAGAAAATGGACCAGCCTTTCGTAGCCGCAAACTAAAAGGATGGGCAGAGGACCGCGGGATAGCCCTGCGATTCACGACACCTTACCATCCTTCGGCAAATGGCCTAGCGGAGCGCGCCATTCGAGACATAAAACTATATATGAACATGTACCCCAACATTCCAGGTGGCTGGAAATGTTCGCTTGAGGCTGGTGTAGCACATCATAATCGATCCTACACGGCAGGGTTCGGATGCAGTCCTCTCTTCGTGATCTCGGGAAAAGCTCCGCTGCTGCCTTCTGACAGCCGGCTTCAGATTGCTGGACGAATAGATATCAAGGAAATCAGAAAGACCGATGCTCAATAAGACAACTGTCTGTACCAGATGAAACGGCATTTCGATAAGCGACACAATACTGAGCTTCCAAAGCTACGGGTGGGTGACTTTGTCTTGGTCCGGAAGGACCTGCCAGGATCTGCTTCACAGTTCAAGAGGCCTTACCAAGTCATCAAAACCGCAGTGCAACAAGGGCTTCTCAAAACGGTGTGGCACAATGGCCCGAACAACACAGTAGAAGTAGCGCCGATTACCAACATCTTTAAATATCATTCCAGGAGGAATGAATTCACAAGCCGAGGAGAGTGAAGAAGACCAAAAGAAAAAATAGAAGACGAAGGAGCGCGAAATATCTAGGGTGGCCGAATAAAAGAAAAAGAAGAACGTCGGGGATTAAGATGGTGATAGATGCGTTTTGACATTTCTTCGGAACGTTACATGTTGAGGGTATGTAAGATACACATCTTTATTTAATTACATTTAAATTGTCATATTCTATAAATAGGTTTAGTCTACTATTTTACGGCTTCTATCTAGAGTTTTTATACAAGAGCTAGATTTCATTTGAGTGTCACTTCTCAAAAGTATTTGTTCAAAATAAACATTAAAGGAATACTCCAGTGAATTTTTATGGTCTCTGATTTGCCTCAAAGTTGCCTCAACACGCCCTTAGACATGGCTGGACCAGTTCCCCAAGTATTGTGTAAAGATAAAAGAATTTCGCGAAGTTCTTGGATTTTCGAATTTTGTTCTCATCGTGTTTCTCAAACCGAGAACCCCTACTAGCAACATCGAAGTGTGCCGACAGAGATTACACAAAGTGGGAAGTAAACCATATTCCCAACTGATTACAAGACGTTTTATGGTGGGAAAAGAATGTTTGGAAGCTCAGTCACTAGAGAAGAACGAGAAAACGCTCTATTTACTCTGCATAAAGGGCAATTTTGAAGATTTCTGGTTAATGAGTGACTTCGCATTAAAAGCCCTAGTAAAAGACACTTCGTCATTTGCTTCGTCAAAAATGGGATTTATATATTTAAATCTAATTTTAAACACGAGCAGAAATCGAAACCGAAACTTCGGCTCCGTCCGGCAACATTGACCTCGAGCCGCCAAGAACATGGCTGTCACGTGGCACGAGATGTCACGTGATCCTCTAGGCAACGACGGGCGAGATTGGGGCGGGCGTGTGCCAGGCGCAAGTGTCGTCTGCACCGCACCCTTCATCACGTTTTGGTGTCCGTAGTGTGAACGAAACTCCAAGAGACAATAGTTACAAACGGTGAGACGACGACGGCGGTTGTGACACGGGACATGGTGGTAGCGGTTGGGGGCCACGGCGGGGCGGCCGGACGCCACCCAAGATGCGCGCTGCGCAGACGCGTTACGCCAATCACGTTGACACTGCTGAGCGCCGAGAGGAAACATTGCTGACGCCACCCGTTACGCTTGCCCGGAGAAGTAAAAGCAAGCAAAGGGGAGCAACGGTAATGACGTTTAGCTCAATGTTGGCTACGCCCACGCCGTAACCTTGACTGCGCTGTCGGTCGGGCCTCAATTCGCTCACTCAAGTCAGCCGATTTCGGCACCTTGGCGAGATGCAAAGTTTGCCGGACCGTTTAAGAAACATTTCGACAGAACTACGTCGTAGTATTTGACGAGTGGACTTCCTAGGTAATACTGAAGAGGACTGCATTGTTTTTTGTTTGCTTTTTTCAAAAACAAAAATGAAGCGGAGTTGTCCTTTAAGATTACCGGCGTGACATACAAATCTGCATCCTTTATGACGTTACACAACTGGAGAGCGCGAAGAAACTTGAATGTTGGATTCAGAAGTATCTTCATTTACGCTTTTCTCAATAGCTATTTTGAATTTCATAAAAATAAATAGCATACCGTGAATTCTATAGTCCGGGTATTAAAAAATACAATTTGTTTGGGTAGCTCACGATACGGCCGGAGTGCACCTTTGATGCACGCTTTTGTATTCTTTCAGTACTGAAGACATTCAGATGAAACCAAAGAGTCGATCTTTGCTTGCTGTCATTAGATAGAATAAAAATAAAAATTCAATGAAACAAAACGAAAATAAAAATACGTTAGTAATTGAGCAATAAAAGCATGTAGACCGACACGCGGAGCGACTGTTTACTAACACGTCCGGAGGCCGCGCATGCGCGGTAGCTATGTGGGCAAGAGCAGCCCGGCTCTCCGTGTTTTCGCCATTGCGTTCTATGGCGTGCGCTCGTTGTTGACGTTGTAGGGACACTTGCATCTTTATTTGTGCGTCGTATTTCCTGACAACGTATGTCGTATGCTATGCGCGACTATTTGAGCTCGCTGCCCGAGCCTGAACGGCAGCGGTATCGAAACAAAGTGTGCGTGGACGGCGTTGCCTACGAGGATCCGTACGCCGTAAACAAGGGCAGCTGGACTTCCGACGAAAAGTTATTGCCACCGAAGTGGACGGCTCATATCGTCGTTTATTTCGTTTTTTCGCCAAGCCAGTTCACGGTCGACACGGTGCATGTATACAAGCAACGTACAAGTCTCGCGAGGCCTATGATTTCTTCGAGTCGGTTACTGCACTGCCGGCGAGATCAGCAGACTGTGGGTCTGCGGAAGTGAATTCATTAATTGATTAAATCACACAGCGTCTTCAAGTCAAGGTATGATATTTTTCCTACCCTCATGACCACAAGGCATGACAAGCATTAACGCTTTGTCCGTTCTGCAGTCTTGGCGGTAACACGTTATCAGTAACGGCGTTACCAGGAACGCGTTACTTTTTTCAGTAATGCAGAACCTACTCGTTACGTTTTCGACACAGTAACGGGTAACGTACTTACGTTTCTATATCAAGTAACGTAGTTTTATTACTCGTTATTACTTCCCAAGTCTTAAAGAAATTACACTTCAATTTTTCCATGTTTTAGGCGTCAAGCCATGTTTTTCTTTCCGTTTTTTCTCGTGAGTATCTAGGTAAAACCGTAAAAAGAGATCAATTAATTATGTTCAGTTTCTCCATGAACATAATGTTTCTTGATATATGACCTGTATCGTCAAAACCGTAAAATGTGTTAAATCATAATTTTAAAAGTAACGCAGAAGTAACGTGCGTTACTTTTTATCGGTAGCGGTATGCGTTCTTTTTATCTTTAGGTACGGTAGCTCTGTAACGCGTCCCTTTTATTTGCAAGTAACCAGTAACGTATTTCGTTACTTTTTCACGGTAACGCCTACAACACTGCCGTTCTGTCGCCGATCTCCTTCTGCTGGGTCGCACGGGCGTAGCGAGCCTCCGACGAGCGCTTGGCCGATGCTTTGTGCGCGAACACCATGGGAACAAAATCCGGGCGGTCTCCGTCAGACAACGGTTTCCCTGCACGTAAACAACCCTCGGGACGGAGATTGAAATGGAAGCCGCACTTGCCTTCAAGAAAGTGTTTGCCGCACAAACGGTCGTTCGCGCGAGGCGACCATTTTTTTCGATCCACGGATATTATCCACCTTCAATGCCTTTCAGAGTCTGCCGGGAACTTGTGGCAACTTATTCCGCTGCTTTTCTTGAACATTTCGGTGCAATTAACGGCAACACAGCTTCGCGGCGTGCTGAAATGCTATGACGCCCATGCGAAACGTGCGCGCTTTGCCCACACCACTCGGCTCCGGCGCGATCGCAGCGCCGCCGCAGCTCCGTGACCTCAATCCCGCGTGTCGGTCTATAGACTATGAGAGATCACATGAGCAGTTAGCAATAAAAAAGTCGAACTCAAATGGACATAAATAGATACACAAAAATAGGCACAAAACAAAGCAAAAAACATTGTCACGTAACAAATTATTTATTATCTAAGTATAAGTTTTGTCTAATGAATTTTACTGACTGTTTTGCGAAGAAGGTAATTTTAAACAAAAACGAGCAAGTCAAAAAATGTCAGAGCAATTTGTACACACAAACTGTTTGTCTCACTTAACACGTTTATGTTTGCGGCGCCCAGTCCCGGAGAGTTTAACGATTCAGGTAATCTAATTATCCTCACTTCGCATCTTCTCCTTTCTGCCGCTTGGCGTCGCAGGGTTTGCCACCCCTGCTTATATTTCCATTGTATTGAAAGCTTCTGTGTGCACACTGCCCCACGATACACATGTAACCCCAACCATTGGCCTTTCTTTAATCAGTTTGCCTACGTAAGCGGGGTGATTGCAATTATGATTTAACGGTAAAGTAGCTTCAGTGAAAAAACAACATCGTGGAAACTGTTTTTCAGTTTTTATTGGCTATCCAGCGGAATTATCAATGTTTAAAGTGGAATATAAGACTGTTTTTGTTTTTAGTTGCTGATTAGAGTGTTTTGCTATTGTTAAAGTAAATATCGTCATAAGTTGGAGTTGCGCGGGAGTATGGATGGCGAAAGCGTATAACGACAAATCAGTTTGTTTCGCCTATACAAATCTACTTTCGTTGAGCTTAGCGCGTACCGAACACAACGAATCTTAAACACATCGCAATTTCAAAACCAGGGACCACAATATATTTGCAAAGGTGTAAAGTGTGTGACGTTTTAAATGCTCGAGTTCTAAAAAGCTGGGACAATAATTAATTGCGTCGTTTGAAGGAGGCGATCAGAAACCTGCCGCGCTCATTGGCTCGTTTGTCGCAGACGAGTCGGTGACCTCCTGTCCGAAGCGGGGCATCGTTCCCCGGAATCTCAATAGAAGGTCAACGCTATTCCGCAGAATCTAGCAGGCTACCCGGGGTTGATCAAAGAGACGCCCGCAGATATCATCAAGCCGGGGTTATCTAGCGAACTCTTGATGTCCTGCCGACACGCGGTCGTGTATCAGTTTGTCTCGGTGCACCTGAGAAAAGCTTAGCTCAGCTTGGGAGCTCATGCACACACTGATGCTTATTCGTCGCCATCCCAGACTTCCCTATTCAGTCTAGAAGAAACTTAGCGTTACTGTGATAGGCACAAATTCTAAGAAGGTTGCCAAGAGAAGATGGTTTACAAGGAACACGGACGGAGATCATTATTGAACCAGGTTCAAGTCAGCTGGCAGCTGCAAAAAGGTGCGTCTTTATAACCAAATTGTGCACGAAGAAACTGGTCTATGAAACCGTGCCCCACGAAGGACGCGAAACACCAATGATGGAATTTGCTCTATTCCGTTAGGCCACTGAGAAGGCTTCGCTGGACCTTACAGCTAATTATTCGTTGAAAATATCGTAAGGGTGCAGGCGAGCTGGTGAATATTAGCCATGTTGGATTAACCTGCTTCCAAAAAACTTTTTGATAGTAGATGGAGAGGGCGTTTTATGAATCGAGTGTTTAGAATAGAAGAGAAAGAGATCCTTTTGTTCAATTTTGTAGGTGGAAGAATGTTGCCTTGTCGTGTCTACCTGTAAGGTTGTCCACATTCTTGCATCGTGTCATGGAGATTGTGGTGCCTGAACTGTACAGACTTTGTCCTTTTGCGTTGGTGGAGATGACCTCGAGATTGAGACCCTATACAGAGGTGGACTAAATAAACGAGTTAGCTGAGTTTGAGACGACGTCCTATCAATTTTCTTTCTCTTCTACATTTTGATGTTTCTTTTTCTGCCCAGTCTACGGGTTAATCCAACATGGCTAATAATTCGTGCAAATTCATTAAAAAAAGAAATTTTCCTTCTGTGACTGAAGAGTTCTTTTTGCAGGAACATTGGAGATAATTGGTGTTAGATGTGCATAGCGGGGTAGTGTACATGCTGCAGCTTCCTAGTGGGGGTTGCTTTGTATGCGGGGAGCAAGTCGTCTACTTGTTGCGCAAAAGTTGCTGTGACGTCAGAAAAACGCCGAGCTCTGTTTGGCTCTGATTGAAAGATAGTGGGAGACCTCAAAGCAAGCTGCCTTGAAGTCTACCCACTATCCTTCATTCAGAGCCAATCAGAGCTCGGCGTCTTTCTGACGTCACCGCAACCCCTGCAAAAGATGCAGACGAACATAGCGCTTCGCATAGTCACTGACAAGGTGAGAAAGCGAGAGAGGAGCTACCTTCGTCAACGTTTCGGCGTCGGGCACATCGAGCACGCGCACGATGCCAAAGCACGGCGGAAGGCAATTAACGCGTGCTGAAGGCCGGGGTATGCCCTGCCGTTCTCACTCTGCCAGTGACTGTATAGCCTGCGGAATTAGGAGGCGAAAACGAAACACAGACATTTGGGCCGAAGCAAAGTGTCTAATTATCGTAAACGCGATACCTGCATTCTAGGACATTATTTCCAAACAAGATGCACATAATAGATGACTCAAAATGTGCCATAAATATGTCGCACGTCAATTTGTTTCTCAAGTCACGTTCTCACATCAATATGTTCCCGACCGCGAGCTCTCACGAGTTTTAAACGCGCAAGCATTCTCTGAGTGGATGTGGCCACTGGAGCGTGGTACCACTTGCCCTCCGCGTTGGTTACCTTGTGTGTCAGGTGCTTATTGGTGAAGTATATACCTGCAGAAGCTTCTGAGGCTATTCATTTAAATTGCGTTGCTCAGGCACTCACCTAGTGCTCCGACTCCACGTTGAATAAAACTTTCAATCTGTGGTTAAATATACTTCTCGCAAAGAAAGCAGGCTGCGTTCGGTCAATATTTTCGAATTTGGAATTACGAATGTTGTCAGCTCGGTCAGTATTTCTAAATTGCAAGGTATATACAGGGTGTTTCACGAAAGGTGGACAAATTCGATATTGCGAAAACTACGCGTCGCACCAAAAAAAGCCTTGTGTCGTTTTGGTCCTGGGCCAGGGACCTATTTAGGAAAATTATTAAAGTCCGAGATAATTATATTGTTAATTATTTTTTGCGTAATTAACTTTTTTATTATTGTGTTTAAGGGCGTGGTTTCAATTAGAAAATTGCTCAGCATCGTCAAAAAACACTAAATCAACAAATTGCAGAACGATAGAAGGCACGGGAAGCATTTTACGGCTTTCTGAAAAACCGTACAAGTTCGACGGGTTTTTAAGTTTCGGTTTGTAATCGGAGCGCATCTCCGCCCCGGCAGCACCGCGCCCCGTGGAGAGATAGTGCAACCAGCCTCTGCTGCGTCGCGCGATGACAGCGCAGCAGAGGTTGGATGCACTATCTCTCCACGGGGCGCGGTGCTGCCGGGGCGGAGATGCGCTCCGATAACAAACCGAAACTTAAAACCTGTCGAATTTGTACGGTTTTTCAGAAGCCGTAAAATGCTTCCCGTATCTTCTATCGTTCTGCAATTTGTCGATTTAGTGTTTTCGATGACGCTGAGCAATTTTCTAATTAAAACTATGCCCTTAAACACAATGTTAAAAAGTTAATTACGCACAAAATAATTAACGATTTAATTATCTCGACCTTAATAATTTTCCTAAATAGTCGCCCTGGTCCAGGACCAAAAAGACACAAGCCTTTTTTGTTGCAAGGCGTAGTTTTCGCAATATCGAATTTGATCCACCTTTCGTGAAACACCCTGTATAGATACAAGGGTGTTTCACGAAAGGTGGACAAATTCGATATTGCGAAAACTACGCGTCGCACCAAAAAAGGCTTGTGTCGTTTTGGTGCTGGGCCAAGGGCCTATTTAGGAAAATTATTAAAGTCCGAGATAATTATATTGTTAATTATTTTTTGCGTAATTAACTTTTTTAATATTTGGTTTAAGGGCATGGTTTCAATTAGAAAATTGCTCAGCATCATAAATAAACACTAAATCAACAAATTGCAGAACGATAGAAGGCACGCGAAGCATTTTACGGCTTTCTGAAAACCGTACAAATTCGACGGGTTTTTAAGTTTCGGTTTGTTATCGGAGCGCATCTCCGCCCCGGCAGCACCGCGCCCCGTGGAGAGATAGTGCAACCAGCCTCTGCTGCGTCGCGCGACGACAGCGCAGCAGAGGTTTTAACATGGAGAATAGAAGAGGTAGGAGAGGGCATGACGTCAGCCGCGTAGCCTCAGCAAGCCATGCTCGCTTGACACTCGCCTCTCTCATTTTGCACTCCTTACTCCTACTGCCCCTTATCACGCCAACGTGACCACATCACGTGACAAAGCTAGCCTTCGATATAGCTATGATGTACTAAATACACCTGATCCCCAGCCTTCGATCGCAGTAAAGCCTGCCGGACCGGAGCGCGCGCATGCCCGCAGGAATCACTCCAGCAATCAACCATCCATCTCGCGCGGCCTTCTCCGCGCACCCATCATAAGAGATCCGCGGTCACTGGGCTTCAAAATCGTTTAAACTTTTATGACTGAAGCTTCTGTATTGCAACGTACTTGCCTCAAGTACTTCTAACCTCCTTGCCCTTTAAGGTTGAGGCCCACGGCAGCCATCTTGAAAAAGTTTAAATTTGGCTCGATGGCGACCACCGGTGGTGGGGCCGAGGGTGGTATGGCTCGTGGTCACGGTGCAAGATATACTCTTTAGGTGAAGACACGGCGGGGCTGAACGCGCGGCGCGAGGAATCAGATAGCGTTCGTCTCGACGGGCATCCGAAAGGCTGCATCATTCCGCAGCCACCGTGCCCCGCAGAGCCGTTTATTGTAAGAGCTTCAGATTGGGCGAGTTGGTTGTTCGCGGTTTTGTCGACGTTAGCGCACTCGAAAAAACTGTTACTCGAAGCATTCACACACCCAAAGAACACCTCTCACACAGCGCTCACTAGCAACTTTGTATTTTCGTGATTTTTATTCGGCCTACTTCTACTTCAGTTTTAGACGATTTGCAAATAGAAAAAAGACGAAATATGAGTAAAAATTCCGTCTAACGCTTAAAGGGACACTGACAGGGTGTTTATGCTCGCCGAGGTTTTTAGTTGTACATGACATATGAGAGCCCAACTACCCAAAACACAATTTGCGACTCGAAATTCGGTTTCTTTCCGCCCGAAAACCGCCGATCAAGAACTGGCCGGTTCGAGTCTCGCTCACTCTCTTTTCCGTGGTCACGGGCCGTTTTCGAAGGTATCGATGCGACCACCAAATTTAATGAAAGTCGTTGGTCACTGAAGGCACACACTCAATATTAAAAATAGAAAAAAATATGAAACCCATTTTTTGTGGCTTCTAAAAAGCTGCAAATACGTTGATTGAAAAAAAAAGTTTCACAGAGAACCGGAAGCATTCTGTGCGTGCGTCGTTTCGCGTATCGTGGGACTCGCGGGGACGGCGATGGCAGCGGACGAAGGGGCGGGAGCTCTACTTCAGAACTGTCGTTCGCGGTACCGGCGAATTCTGTCTGCCTTTAAAAGAGAAATTTGGGACTGATCAAAAGAATTGGTATTCATCCCGTACGACACGCCCGACCACCAAGCCGACTTGCACGAAGACGTCGCCGAGCCGTCGCTCCCTTCTCGTGGCTGAAGACATCGCTCGCGCAAACTTCAAGCACGACGCGTCTACTTCGAGTTGAATATGCACGCGTACGATTTCTTTCCTAGGTGCGAATGTCGTCAATACGTGGTGCTTCCCGACTTCGACCCGGGAGTGCTTTTGCTGGAGGAAAATCGGCAGCAAACTTTCCAACTTACAATTTACCGGCTGAAGTATTACTAAGGAAAGAGATCCCCCTATCACGTGATCCCCCGTAGCTCAGTGGGAACGACGTCCGCTTCACATGCGGCAGGACCGGGTTCGATCCCCGGTGATGGCACTTCCTTTTTCTTTTTTTTTCAGACATTTTTTGATGTTTACATTTCTTTCTTTTTACAATTATCACTGAAGAAACAAACAAAAATTAACAAACAAATGTTGTGGACGAAACGTCGCTGAATTAAATGGGGATGGGATTTCTTTTGACACTTGCGAACTCAATGTAATCACTTTCCACAAAATGCAAGGAGCATATAAATCGGGTAGCGTCCGCTTTCCGAGGTGCCCGTAAATGTTCTACAGGAATTGCGACCAGCCATTGGTCCCGATCCCGTTGATATTTCGGAAACTCTGTCGCACAATGCCACTTTTTTCGGACGCGGGACGTGTGAGGCAGCTCTTCACGCAACATCTTGGGTGTATTCTTTTCGGAGCCGATCATGAAAATTAACCACGGGCACTCGCTACTCATCTTCAACTCCTCAATGTACAAAACAACTCATCTTGGAGTACAGAACAGCGAGCGGAACAAACATAACTGCAAAAGAATCGCAAACAGTGCCCGCTAACGCCGCATGTCGTCTGCTACGCCGAGGGAAAAAAAAAGATAAAAAAAAGCGCACGGTCGGGTGTAGCCACGTGACTTCCGCCACTCCCGCTATCCTCTCCACTTCTCCGTTTCGGTTTCGTTTTCGCGCAGTTGCGTTTTTTGGCTTTATTAAAAAAATACGCTACTCTGTTGCAAAATATTAATTGGGTAGTCCTCCGACACCATAATGAAGCGCCTGGCAAAAAATGAAAAAAATTTTTTGGGGGGTGTCAGTGTCCCTTTAAGCTAATTTGCGGCTAAATAATTAATCTCTTTCCGTGATAATGTTACCTACGCCGTCGATAACGTATCACGGAAAGATAGTATTTAATAAATGCTTAAACTGGAGCAGGAATTTTTACTCATATTTAGTCTTTTTCTATTTACCAAATCGTCTAAAACTGAAGTAGAAGTAGAAGCGAAGAAAAAATCACGAAATACAAAGTTGCTAGTGAGCGCTGTGTGAAAAATTGGGTTGTGTGTATGTTTACGGCTGGAACGGTCTGCCTCCGGGGCGACGAGTCTCCCAGCTGTAAGATGAGCAATTTAACAGTGCAATTACAAACCGCTAGCCTGGGGTCTTTAACGTGCACCACGGTAGTGATACACGACCGCACGCCGGTACGATGCTCATCCAGATCGAAACGGGCAGGGGCGGGAATTGAGCCCGGTATCCTGGGTTCTGCAGCGCGAGCTTTCGCTCCACGTGCTCCGAGCTGGTGTGCGCTAGACCACTCGGCCACCGGTCCCCCCTCTGTGTGAGAGGTGTGCTCTTTGGGTGTGCGAATGCTTGAGTAACAGTTTTTCGAGTGCGCTAAACGTCACGACAGCCGTTTATTGAGAGAGTTTGGCCATACATTGGTTTGAATGAGGCGAGCATCTCGGGGGCCAACCACGAGGCCGCGAGACAGCCCCTAGCAATGGTCGTGTGCTCTAAATTTGTAGCGCACGACTAATTTAAGCCGTTTTAGCGTCGCTAGAGTGAAAAGGTGTAGCTCTTGGTGACTGGAAACTTTGGTCATGTGAGGTTTTCGTCACGCCAATATTCAAGTGTAGAATAAACGAACGTGCGCCCCAAACCAGGGCCGACTTGCTAGAAACAGCGTCTCAGCTGAGACGGGGAAAGAAAGCACTGCCAAAGCCAGCGCACGAGCCGAGTGGGGACTCCGCGTCTCAAGACGCTCGCGCGCCCCAGCCTTGCACTGTTTTCTTTCAGCCAGTCTCAGCTTGGACGCTGTTCTAACTTCGTTTCAGCTTCGGTCGAGACGCAGCCAAAGCTACAAGCGCGAGCTCCGGGCTTTCAGCATCCCTGCCAAGCACGCGCGCTCGTGCAGTGCAAGCACTGTTCTGGGCCACATGCTCGCGCTCGTGGCATCGGCTGCGTCTGGACCGAAGCTGAAACGAAGTATTGGGCAGGAGATCGAACTATAGGGGGAGCTTTATCGAGCTTGTTGTCCCCACAGCCCGGTGTTTACCAACACAGCATAACAAAGAAATTGAACCTCGCCTTGCAAAGGTCTGGACACGAGCGCTTCACTCTTACCAGTGCTTTGGTTGCACGAGGAGCGGCCATTCGAATTGTCACCATCGATATCGCTGATCAAAAACAAACAAGAAAATTCGGTTTGTTGTCCCCACAGCTGAGCGTGCCGCCAGAGGCGTGAATGTTCGATCTCCTCCCCAATAGCAAGCCGGCCCAGAGCAAACTGTCACCGATACTCCATCTGCACAAACATCAGCAGGTGCAGACAAGGGCATGGGCACGAGCGCGTGGCTTTGGAAAGTGCCTCCTATGCGCGAGTTCTCGTACAAAGCAAAAACATTTCGCTGAGCTAGGCACACGCGCCTGTGCCTTTGTCTTTACTGCAGACGTTTGCGGGATGGAGCAGAGATGGCCGAGATTGAACGCTTCTATTTCACGCGCTTTAAATGTCGTTTGCCATATTGTGACGTCGCGCTCTCCTGATTAGTCGACGCTGTGTCGTGCCTTTAGTTTACTCTCTAACCGCGGGGGAGTTTTCGGCGCTGGCGGCGGCCTTTGCTCCGCCCATTGTCCAAACTCTCCTAATACACGGCTCTGCGTGCCCGCGGCTGCCACAGTGTCGCCGGCGGCCAAACGGCGAAACTGTGTGAGAGCGAAAAAAATTATTTCGTTGCCATGACACCCCGGTACACCGTGGTCTTTCTGCACGTGCGACAACCTCGGTGGAGCACTGCGCGTGTGGAGCACGAGGCGGCACGAGCCGTCTTGTGCACTGTTGCCTGCCTCCTGCGTCTTACACCCTGCCCACGGGTCGACGAATCATCTGCCGGCGCCGCATGAAACCAAATACTTTACTAGGGGGAATACATTCCACTCCTCTCAAATACAATGGCCTCGGCGCGGACAGGTTCTCTGGGCTTGGCGAGAGCCATCCATCGTCGGGGAGGTCTCGGCGGTAAATGTTAATGATGACGATGGTTGTTCTACATACCAAATTCATTGTTGTGGAAATGCTCGAGACACGTGCCGCGCGCCACTTCTAGTGGTCGCGGCACGTGCATCGACGCTGTGCCGCCATGATCTTCCCAAGGGTTGCATGTTGCGCGTGCCTCGTGCATCGACGCACCTTGCGCTACTTTTGAAACATGAAGGGGCTTTAGGTGGAATCGGAGACGACACCGCCGCGGCCGCCGCGAACATCCACGTGCACATGCGCGTGGACTGGCGCGGACCTCCACTCCGTCAGGGCTGGATTCGGCGCTGTAGGCGTTCTGTCTAATGCAAATGAGCGGAGTGGAATGTATTCCCCCTAGTAAAGTATTTGATGAAATCATAGTGAGAGAAAGGAAAGCGAACTTTATCGGCACGTCGCGAGGAGCGCGCTGTCCTCACCTGAAGAGTATTATCTTACACCTTGCTCGTGGTACCAGTGTTCCGGCTATACTTCGTTTCACCTTATGTTGTACCGCAGTGAAGGCTAGAAGCGCGAGCTCATGGCGTTTGCAGCCGCTCTTAAGTCACGAGAGCTTGTGCCGCCGAGATATGCCCCAGAGCAAGGAGCTCGCGCTCGTAGCCTTTCCTGCGGTACATCATAAGGTGAAACAGAGTATAAGGGTATAGGGTGTATTCACTGGCGGCCATATCCGTGTGCGCTTATGCTGAGCACGTGCTGATGGCTAGCTTCCACAGTTATTTTGCAACGTGCACCCCGCACCATCAAGATTGCCGGTCTTGGCAGCCTATTAATGTGAGCTCGTTCTGAGCATGCGCTCTAAACAGTGACCTCAAATATGGCGGCCAGTGAATACGCCCTATAGGGGGCATTCACTGGACGCCATATTTGAGGTCAATGTTTAGGGCGCATGCTCAGAACGAGCTTACATTAATAGGTTGCCAAGACCGGCAATCTTGACGATGTGGAATGCACGTTGCAAAAGAACTGTAAAAGCTCGCCGTCAGCACGCGCTCAGCAATCACGCACACAGATATGGCCGCCAGTGAATACTCCCTATAGTCACCTGTGCACGTTGTACTTTCACGACGTAGCGTGTGTATGAAGGCACTCTAACGACGTGCTCTCGCCCGCGTCACGCGGTGCCAGCGCTGCCCAGTTTGCTCCTCTAGCCCAGCCAGCTCATCTATCGGAGGATGCCAAGCTGGGTAGTCTCTAGTGTTGGCTTCTGATCTGCGGTGCAGTAATTTCTACGTGCTTTTGTGCAAGGCATCATGAAGTGAGAAAAAGATTTTAAGGCTTGATTTGTGCATTTTTGTAAAATAAAAAAATAATTTCTCGGCATAAACGTTCAGCAGGCCCTCTCTCTTAAGACATAGGTTTATGAGGACGTCTGCTAGATAGGGTAGCGACGCTTGGTGATTGATTTGTCTAATTAATACGATAAAAATTGAAAGCAACTGAATGTTACAGAATACTGTTTCAATGAACGAAAAGTTAGGGCTCAAACTAGCTGGTGATGGTTGAACATACTTTAAGACAAAACCCCGAAAGTGGTAAAAAAAACGAATGACTCTGTTCTGTCGTCCTTCTTTTTCTTACCAGTCTCGGGTTTTGACTTAGAATACCATAACAAAACAAAAAAGACGTCGTCCTGTCTATTTTCTTTCCCTTCTACGTTTTGATGTTTCTTCTCTACCCCAGTCTCAGGTTAATTCAACATGGTTAGAATACTGTTTCGCAGGAAGGCGCTTATATTTGTTAAATTAAAGTGCCTAGATAAAAAATGTGCCTACAGAGAACGGTTTTTCTTGAGTTGCCGACATAGTTAGGCTGAGTAGCGCCTTCCGTTAACTATACCCGACACTTCGCCGTGCCTTTGCGAATGCGTACCCTTTTCAATGGTATGCATTCGTTTTCATGCATACGTTTACTTTTTCATCACAATTCGGACACGGTTTTGGAGACGATTATTTGATTTTTACAAAAATATAAAATTTATGGATCCATTCTTGTAATGATAAAAAATGCAAACGGCAAACTTGGCGGTTTTTTTTTTCGTTTTTTAGTTTTTAAGTTTATTATTGTTGGAGCTGCCGAGGCCAGAACTGTCGTTTCTCCCACCAGGGCTCGCAAGTTTGACCACTCGCTATTTAGTCCCTTCTCAAGCAATTGCACCAGGACTCTCCTCGGACACTTTCAAAATAGATGGTGTTATGCTACTTGAAACAAAACGAAAATATAGTATTTTACAATAATAAATCTAAATGTCTGGCAATTTTCCGTTGATTAGTTTCGACTTTTGCAAGTTCTTACGACAGGCCCATTTTAAGATATTTATGACCTTGATATCAGAAAGCTCAAATGTAGCTATATTTGCTTGACATAATTTTGACATTATATGTACAAATTAAAACGACACGTTCGATGGCGTGTACAAAAAGCATGTGGCACGCTTGAGGTCGTCGCATTCTTTCACCAACAGCGTCAAATTTGATAACCTGACATTGCTCTTGTGGCGTACTCACATGACGGAGATTTCCCCAGGTAGAAGAATATGCATCACCGTGGTTTGAGGTTAACTGGGTCACGTCACGGATGCTTGCTAATCCCCGTACTCTGCAGGGAGCCTAAGACAAACTGTCCCCTTCCTACAGATATTACCATTCCTTCGGCGAGAAAGGAAGTTGGCATCAAACGATTAGTTCAAATAGTTTGACGATGTGCGTGAAAAGCATGGTTAATGCTTGAAGTCGCTGTATTCTTAACCAAGAATGTCAAAGTTGACAGTACGATGCTGATCCTATTTCCATAGATGAAAGAAAAATTAATCCCAATGTCAGACTGTGAACCTTGCCGCTGTGAACCTTGCCGCTGTTGGTGCAAGAAGGGTGCGCCTTCAAACTTCCACCTGGACTTTTTCACATAACATCGAACTTGCTGTTCGGCGGCATGTTATTTTCTCGCCGAAACGGTGGACACTCACCAGCTCGCGGCGGAAGGACGTAATACTGGGATTAGCAAGCATTCGGGAGGCGGCGCACGTGACCTCGAAACGCGATGACATCTGCTTCTTTCTGTGTAGAAAACCCTCTTTGTGCAAATACACCGTAAATTGTTGCTGGATGTTTTAAGGCAGCGGAAAGTTAAACTACCACAAACCACAATAGGCTTCTGCTGTCTCCGATGTGGGCGAGAAATTCAGCACGCCGGTACGATGCTCGGGCAGATCGAAACGGGCCACGGTGTGGTTCGATTGAACGACACCTGGGTTCTGCGGCGCATTTTTTTCCTAGCGTTACTCACCTGATCTGTTTAGGTTTGAAGCCAAGTGTGCTAATGAACAAGCACTTGCCTCGTTCAGAAGTTAGAAGACCAATGGCCGGGCTAGAGTGAACAGGTGCGATCTCTTACGCCCTTTGGACGGGGAGTGGTGGCTCCTTGCGGCCGCAGCTCGAAGGGACCGATGTAACAATACCCTTCGTACAGCGCTTTAATACCTTTTGAGAGACATGTCCATCTCACAGTGTTGGCATCTTTGTTCCGAAGTTGAGTTGAAGAAGTTTCTGGAGTAATTAGAAACACAGGGTATGAGGTCGCCTGCCTGAAGGGGCTTATGCGGAAGACCCCTTCCTTTTCGTCTCCTCAAGAAACGAGTTTCTAGAGACAAGCGTTTGTGAACTTGTTTCCACAAGCACCACGCAAAGCATCGTGCAACACACTCCAAACTATCAATTTAAACTGTTTACAAAGGTGTAATATCTAGTTACGCGATTTTCATCATACACCCAAACTCGAGTGATTGCTGTGCATAATATACACTAAAGGCGTCACAATACACATTAGACTACACGAGCACTCTCCCGTTAAAAACTAATGATTGATCTTGTTTCCACTCCGCTGAAACGGCACGCCTCATAGCTCGCCTTTCCTGAGAAAACTACCGTTCCGAGAAACCGCAGCGGCGTGGGATGTTAAGATACTAAGGCTAGCGCTGAGCACCTTGTTATCGCTCCTCAGCCCGAGAGGTTGGAGCATAAGCCGATGAGAGCACCAAAGGGCGAATCACTAAGACGGGAGAGCGGACGATATCTTATGTTTCTCTATTTCTTAAGTTGGCAGTGATTTTCGCCGATCCCACAAATTCCGTCTGCCGTCAAAGATCTCAGCATGTGCCGGAAAATTGACGCAGTCACCGTCGCTGCCTGTCGTCACGCGATTCCTTTTCTTTGTTTGGACACGCCTCTGGCAATGAACTCGGGGAATACATCTGGAACGCAACAGCTGTACGCCACCCTATCCATTCCGTCAAGCAGTCAAGATCGAAGCGGCAGCAATCGAGCAACTGCGACCCGAGCCTGTGTGTACAATGGAGCGAAAGGAATGTTCAAGCCCATCAATACGTTCCTCGGAGAGGTCAAACTTAAACCGCGCCTTCACGTCGTTATGAGGGTGCAAGAAGGAAACGACATGGGGGCACATATGGCTTGTTCTTGGGTCGCGTTGAACCCTAGAGAAGTGTATGATAGAACATAACGACACAAAAACTAACCAGACTTCAATTTCATTGCCTTTTAGTTAGCTACACACTTAGCTAACAAGTTGTTCCTTTCAAAAAGCTACTTTTTGTTTCAATCGTAGACATTTGACGTTGATCAGCCTCCTATTGGACGTCAAAGATTTCAAAAGCAATCATTTTTTTACAGTTTTCATTACTTTTTTATATTTTGTCTTCTAACCCGCTGTGTTGCCATTTACCAGCTTTCAAAACAAACCTCGTCAAGCAGTTTTACCTAACTCCGTAATTACTAAAATTGTAAACGTCATACATGCCCGCAGCTGGCGATGTTGGAGACAAAAAAAATACTCTACACGGCGTTTTTATTTTATTTTAAGTCACCACCCTATAGCGCCATGCTCATGCAGAGCTTGAAAAATAAAGAAGCCTTTTATACTTCATTTTATACTAAGTCTGACAGCAGCCGACTCTACGTTCCGATGGAACGAAACAAGTAGACACTTGTGCGTTGGAAGTCACAGACTAAACCAAACACGCACAGAGGATGCTCCGTAAGCTGCACTCTTCTCTGTGCGCAATTGGTTTTGCCGACGACGGAAAACGAGCAAAAACGACGAGCGTCCTGACAAGGCTCTTTTGTCGCTGCTTGATTGGCTTCATTGAATGGTAGCATCGGATGCGATTGAGGCTCGGTGCGAGACGTCAAATAGTCAACGGACGTGCCTGCCATCCCTGCCTGCACAACCCCCAGGGATGATCTTCTCGACCACCTGCAAGCTCCCGGAAGTCGTCGGCATGACCGCACGGGGTTCCGACTGCGTCACGAGGCACGCCTTCGTTTCTAGGCGTTCGGCGGATAGCGTTCCCGGCTCCCTATTCACTGGGAACGGGCGTCGCGACGATTGTTCTTTGTGTTTCACGGGTAGCAGCGACGGCAGAATATCGTTGTCGACCAAGGAGGTACCTGGACGAAAAGGATGCCCGCTAGCCAAAGTGCGAGACCAGGTTTTAAACTTCTTTATTTCTTGCGATTGTGGTGTACTCCGTTTCTTCTGAAGTTTTAGTGGGGCCAAAAGCTACGCGCCGAGAGACTCGGGAGAGGACAAGACGAGAGCGCACGGACACGTCAGAACGCCGACCTCAGGTTGCAATGGACCTTTCTCACATACCGACGGCACAAGGCGGTGGCTGCACGAACTAAAAATCGAGGAAGGACCTACCTGTGCTACCAATCGATAACGGGAGCTACGCTACCAGTTTCTTCGGTCTCTGAGCAGCGGGGCGTGCCCAACGCGCCGTCCAAGTGGGGCATCGGTGGCGTCCACTTAAACGTCGTGTTATTCTTTCCGTCCGCTTTCTTTTTTGCGTAACACAATTATATGTATGCTGCAATTACGTTTTCTACTCGCTGATCCACAGCCTCCTTCCGAATTTCCTCGATTTTTCGTGCAGACTTCCGCCGCTTGGCATCGGGCGCTCGCGCGTGCGCAGAACGCTTCTCGGAAAAGGTCATTAGTCACTGAATGCTCACAGAGCACGTAATTCCCTTCAGTCAGCTTACCGGAAGTCAATCCTGCAGAATCCAGTTCTGACTGGCTGGTTTAGCCCGTGGCGGAAGTTATCAGTTGGCCATTTTGTGGATCGTCCAAAAACAACAAAAAACGTATATTAAACGTTTCCGCGTTACCATGGGCACGGCAGGTATATGCACGGGTGGGAGCTCTGGGCATTGATGAGTTAGGATTGAAGAAAAGGTGTGTTCATTTTCTCAAGTTTGTTTTTAATAAGAAGTTGCTAATTTGGTTTGCCAAAGAAGTTTGCCGGCTTGTTTCCTCGCTCCGGTTGCGCAGGAGCTAATTTTCAAACTCAACACCTCAGTCGCTAAGCCTCAACACTCGACTTCGATGTGTTTCGAGGCGAGAGAGAGAAAGAAGCGGCAGCGAGGAACAAGTCACGCACCGGTCAGAGCGAGGGAAACAACTTTATTTTTAAAAACAAAAATGCGTCGCCACAAGCCAGGAACGCGGATTGAAGAGCTCACACGAGAACGAACGCTACACTGTACGTGCTTTGCTTCAAGTGCACAAGGCAGCGCAATATCGGAAATCGAAACTGCTGCGCTGCGACTCGGTTCTGAAACGAAGCTTGAGAACTTCGGTACTAGGGAAACATTCAGTGACTGTAGTTGGATTGATTTGTAGGTAGACCTAAAGCTAGCTGCCTTTGTCTCCACTGCACTTGTCGAATGCGCCAAAATGCGGAACGCATGTGTCGGACCTTTGGCTTTCGCATTCAAACACGTTCGACGAGTGCAATTGAGACAAGGAAAACCTTTGCCTCCACTGCCCTCGTCGAACGCGTTAGATCGTAGAACGCCGGCGTCGGCTGTATGGCTCTCGCATTTAAAACCCGTTCGTCGAGTGCAGCGGAGACCTGAGCAGCTAGCTTCAGCTTATAGGGCCCGGAGTGAGGGCCCCAGGTGTGCACTAATCAGTCGATCCAGAGTTCAACCTCAGCTCAGCCTTTTGACGTCCTCGCGCACTTTTGTCTCTTCCTCTCCCTCTGTTTCTCGGCGTGATGAGTGACAGAAAGAGAACGGTAGGGCGTGTTTTTCGATGCGGCGCGTGCGCGCTCAAGGTGTACGAGACGCCGGAGCGTCATTAAAGATACACGAAGCTCGCGCTGGAAGTCGGACAACTGAAGCTCCGCCGTACGATTCTTATCACGTCAGTCACCATCGCTCTAACGCAAGCACGAACTTACAAACAAAAGACGAAGTGACACGAGCCGAGGCATTCTTCCCTCATGATAGGATTAGTTCGCGATAATAAACACCAAGAAACACCAAAAATTCCTTGATCTAGCTCATTCCGAGGCTTCTGATCGGCTCCATTGGCTCGTAGCGTTGGAAGCTCTCAGGCCTAAGATAAAACAAACTATTCGCCTTTTCTTTTTCTTTTTTGTCAGCAAACTTAGTGGGGTTATTTATCGGGTAGCCCTGGCATACATACACTTCTGATCCGCGTATGTTTTCTCATTTCTTACGCTTCCTCCTTTCGCCTGAAGAGTTTAATACGTCTTACACTGCTTTAAGCGACCGTTCCCCGAAGAAAGCGCGTAGATTGGATCCCGCAAATGCTACAAAACCCGCCGTCTAGTTCAGGACCGGAAGTGTTTAAGGGCTATTTTTACACTGGTGCCACCGTGTTTCAACTCACGCGAGAATGAGCGAAAAAGAGTAGAAACCAAAGAGGAGGAGGAGACGAGAGGGGGCGTCAGAACGCCGAGCTCTGGATGGAATGATTAATGGGTGAACGCAGAACTAGCTGCCTTCGTCTGCACTCACTGTTCGAACGCGTAGTGAGTAGATACAAACGCAACTAGCTTTGAGCCTACCCACTAATCACACCAACCAGAGTGTCTCCTTCTTCGTCTCCTCCTCTCTCTCTGTTACACTCTAAGAAATGCCTGCGCAGCCTACTTACCCGCAAAACACTCAATGAGCCAATCTCTGTTACCTACGAAATCAGCTCAGTGAATGATGAAGCGGAAGTTAAAACCTAAAAATGACGTCTGCGCTGTGGCATTACGCAATGCAAAGCGTCGTGCTTCCATTGCGAATGCCACAGCGCAGACAAAATTTTGAGGTCTAAACAGATGTTCCGCCTCATCATTCGCTGAGCTGATTTCGTAGATCGCAGAGATTGGCTCTTCAAGTGCTTTGCGGGTAAGTAGAGGCGCAGGCATTTCTTAAACTGCTACCACACGCATTGACTTACATAGAGGCTTTCAGAGCAGAAGAGCAACAAAAAACCTCAGAGGCGCCATACGCATAATCCTTGCCTACATAGCCCACGAAGCGTCAATAATTCGTATTTATTTAATTCGGTTAGCCAATGAAAAGCTCGATGATTATCACCCTTAAACGATACGGTATACCAGAGGCAAAACTGACGTGCGCGACACTGACAGCGCGAACATGACATTGACGTGAACAAGTATCGGATATGCACCCAATTTTATCTCTGGGATTAGTGGCCCTTATGCAGCACTTTTTTAACACGCTAGTGAGCTGTGATGACAGGCCTTCTGATTAAAAAAACACCCGCTAACAAGAAAGAGAAGAATGACAAAAAAGCTTGGCGACCGCTTGTTCGCGCTAAGAGAAGCGTCGCGCTGTGTACACCTTGTTGACTGTAATACTGCATGGCATTAGGACGCTGTTCCACGCGCTCTTCTAATTGACTTAACTGATCAAAAGAAGATTAGTGATGTGGGTTTTCGCATTGTTGAAATTTTAACATCTCTTTTTTGCATTTTCAATTTTTATTTTTGTCCTGACTTTTGTCTAGGTTTCTGTGGAAATGGAATGAGAAGGAAAATTCCGTCAGAATAGCTTAGACAGTGAACAAATATCTCGGTAAAAAACTCTAAAATGTAATTCGCACTAGGTCGCCTTGCCTTATCCTAATTGCCTATTCCTTCTAGTGGGACAAACAGCAAACTTTGTCGGCATAACTAGAAGTCCTTTCTCTTCATTTTCTTTGGCAATTCGATCATTTTTGCGGCATAACCTTCGTTTAAAAACCTGATTTTCTGTCGGGAATCGCGGACGCGCCAGCGTAAAAGAAAGAAAGCTTTAAAGAAGAAGTGATTCACATGTCTTCAAGTTTAGGCTGTAGCTTATCGCTCCAGCGGAATATGTGCGCTCCGCGCATACAAAAACTATGAACACGGCACGCCTCTCCAGCCCCGAAGAGGTCATTGTACATAACTAGAGCCCCTCAAATGAAACAAACACAAACAAATCAAACCCAACGACAGAAGAAAAATCAAATAGCTCAACTTGTTTCTTTCCACAATCCTTTGTGAAAATTGTCGAGACTATACGGAATGAGGCGCATACCGTTAAGTTTATCGAACCCGGTGAACCAGCAGAGCGGTTTCTTATGCTTCGATGAACGCAATAAATCAAAGAGTGCAGCGAAAGCTAGGCGGAGCAATCAGAGAGTAAATAGAATACTTTAAATAAATTCAGTCTTTAATGTCGTGCTTGAAACAAAATATGCAAGATTACGGCGCGAGTACATTTTATTAAGGCATTTACCATGCTGGAACCCTAGGCCACCGTGCCCTAGGCAGCTTCCTGGGAGCAAGGGGGGATCGGTGGCCGAGTGGGCTAGCACACGCCAGCTCGGAGCACGTGGAGCAAAAGCTCGCGCTGTAGAACCCAGGAATCCTGGGTTCAATCCCCCACCTTGCCCGTTTCGATCTGGATGAGCATCGTACAGGCGTGCGGTCGTGTATCACTACTGCGTGGTACACGTTAAAAAAACCGGCTAGCGGTTGTACTGCGCTGGCTAAATTTCTCACCTACAGCGAGTGACTCGTCGCAACTTTGAAATGGCTGACCAATCACACGCTGTCTAAATATCTACACAACTTCCAGTTATTATTCCGGGGAGCAATGAATGCCAAAGCACGAAGATAAAAATCTTTCAAACTCTTTCATAGTTCGCGACTGCTCGCGCAAACAAAGTATTTTTGGGGGGGCTGACGGTTTCCAGCCTGTGTCCCTTATAACGCTGAACAGAACGTTCGGGTATGAAAATACATAGCGATCAGCAAGGAGAACGAAAGTCGAACGTATAAGTAAATTTCAATAACTTCACGTTTATCTCAGTAAGTTTGATTATGCGTAGTCGTCGGCGCAAGTGGGCGGGCTTAAGATAAAGGCAGTTGTTGAGTATGATCACTGTCAATTTATTTAAGATTATAAAGTTAACCTTGCATCTAAAAAAATTCATGATAGCGTTCGCGTAGATCGTGACCGTGGCCTCTTGGAAATGTTTTGTCACAATTTATTATCGTCGGGCTAATACGTCTAAGAAACAGGTGGGTAACATACCACTGGTAAGATCATCACATTGACGAATTCTTATAACTATCGTTGTGTTCTTTGTCCCAAAAAGCATTCTGTCCTGGAAACTTCAATTTGTAGCGCGTAGCTCAAGACAGAACTAGAGGGAAGGGGGCGGAATCAGCAAGACATTGAGTCCTTAAAAGACGTGTTTACCGGCTTGATACACCATCGCGCTCATATAGACCTCGGTAAAGTACAAAATGTCAGCGCTAATTTAATTGACGAAATCAGAGTTCCGAATCCCACATTTCCACAATAGGCAGGTTCAAGAAAATGGTAAGATCCATATAGGGAAGCAAAACTACCTGTAACGAAGCCCTCTCCCGACGAGAGCCCAAGCCACTGTCTTTGGTCGGCCTATGTTGCCTGCCTGAAATGCGCGCGTCCGGGGTGCCGCTAGCAGGTTCACCCGCGGAGTGGCAATTGCCTCCCAGTATTTTACTGTTCCTGTAGGCGTGTGCTGGTGCAGGTTCGCCCGTGAGGACGAGGGAAAGAGCCTTCTCTGGAGGGCATTCCTTCTCATATCGCATCCCGGTCGCACCAAACCAACACCACGTAGAAGACAGGGCCTGTGCAATACGTCACCATTAGTCGATCCCTGACCCACCTCAAGTGGCAAACGAAGTGTAACTCCCCAAGTGAACAGCCGTAAAGCCACAGACGCGTGCGTCTTGGAGTCGCAGCGTGCCAATGTCGTGCTCGTTGTAAGACGATACAAATGCACTATCGACGCAAAATAGGCGGAGCTGCGTGGATCCGCTTCTGATAACGTTTGGGGTTGGGGAAAGGGGGGGAGGGCGGACTTTGTTTTCTAAATGGTATTGGCCTAGCACGGTGACAACTAGTATACGACCTGAATTTACTAGGTCTACATAGACATCCAAGAAGCACGTCGTTCCCATAACATTCTTACCTCCCTGAAGCAGCCATATATATATACGCAGTTGGTTGGAGGTATGAGAGGAAAAAATTCATCAACCTAACCCAGCATAACTTAATCATAGGCCATGCAGACCACTAAACGACAGTCTCTCCTCCCTTTGACGGCAGTACCCAGTGTCCAGCGCCCCGTGGTCCATGAGGCAGAAGACACCACTGGCGCCAGGCGGCACCTCTACCTTACCGTGGTGGCGGTGTACATGGCCTCGCTTTCGTTCGGCTTCACGTGCACCTACTCGTCGCCCGCCCTGCCTGACATCCGCAAGAACATTGACTTCACCGAGAATGACACCGGATGGTTTGGCTCGCTGGTTACCCTGGGAGCAGTCTTCGGAGGTCTGGTTGGAGGCAAGTGAAAAGTAACTTCTGTGATCTGCAAAAACAATCTACTAATCACTTATCAGAAAAACAATCATCTGTAGTATTATTCTTAATTGCTAGCACAACGGACTGTACTATAGTCGAATAGTGCCAACATATGACATTACTGTACTGACATACTGCAGGGCAGCTTGTGAACTGGCTGGGCCGCAAGGGTACGCTCCTCTTCTCGACGGCTTCGTTCACTTCTGGCTATCTATTCATCATTTTCGGAACAACAACCATCCTACTTTTTGTGGGCCGGTTCCTGACAGGCGTCGGCATTGGAATAGTGGCCCTGGCGGTCCCCGTCTTCATCTCCGAGATCTGCCCTGCAAACGTGCGGGGACTCCTAAACACAGGAAGCAACATGGTCGTCACCATTGGTAACCTGATCGTCTTCGTTTTGGGCAAATGGCTTGACTACAAGTGGCTGGCTTTCTGCTGCCTCACACCCAGCCTTATGATGGCGGCCACACTGCCCTGGTGCAAAGAATCACCGCGCTGGCTGCTGCAGAAAGGCCGCCGCAAGGCGGCCACGGAGGCCCTCCGGTTCTACGTGGGCACCGGGATCGAGAAAGAGCTTGAGACTCTGGAGGCGAGCATCAGCAACGTCGAAGCGTTCTCCTTGCGCGACCTCGCACTGCCGCACGTCTACAGGCCCTTCCTCTGCACACTCCTTCCTATGTTCATGCAGCAGTTTGCGGCGATTTGCATTATCCTCTTTTTTACGAACGACATATTCGCGGCCACCGGGACGTCCATGTCTCCCGAAGACTGCACCATCATCGTCGGCGTCATCCAGGTGGCCGTGCTTCTCGCGGCCACTCTCCTGACAGACCGACTTGGAAGAAAGGTCCTGCTGCTGTTTTCTTCCGCAGTGACAAGCTTGAGCCTCGTTTTCCTCGGACTGTGCTTCCACTTCAAGAATACCCGAGGAGACGAGTTTCTCGAGTCCTACGGCTGGCTGCCATTGGCCGTGCTCTGTGTGTACTTTGTCGGTTTCTCGATGGGGTTGGGTCCCCTGCCGTGGGTGATCCTGGGAGAAATGCTGCCTCTTCGTGTCAAGGGCTTTGCCACGGGAATCTGCACAGCCTTCTGTTTTTTGTGTGGTTTTGTGGTCGTCAAGGAGTACCATGATATGCAGGAGTTCATGGGAACCGATGGCACATACTGGATGTTCGGCGCCGTTATAGCTGCCTGTTTCTTTGCCGTCTTATGTTTTTTGCCCGAAACGAAGGGCAAGAGTTTAGAAGAGATTGAACACCTGTTTGGAAAGACGTCTTTGTCGGCTTCGTTTGAAGATACAGACAGAAGGAACGGAGTCGCAATGGACTTGTTACGAGCTTAGAACGAATCTGGGTCTCCATGAAGCAGTGACGCAGGTTTTATGAAGGTGAGAAAACAGTGGGTATTGGGGAATCTTGGTAGATCATACGCAAGAGATTTACGTTGCAAGTGGGACCTCTGGACGTTAATTCGAACACAAACCGAGCACGCTCCCAGAGTGCCCGCAATCAGCGGCGTACAACCTGTGAACATTTCTTAATGCTGCCAAACGCCAAAAACGTCACTAGAGAGGCGGCGATATGGTTCGAATGGACTATGCCGAACGGAGCGCATATCTCAGTAAAAATTACATAATAGTTTTAGAGGAGTGCACTAGATTCATTCATAAATTTCAGATTGTTCTAACTGACCACAGACACTGGATAGGAGCTCCGAGCATCGTAGTTCAGAGGTTCTGATCCCACAAACGTTGGACGGTCGTCACTGTCCAAGTCTGAAGCCGGGTCTCTCCGTCACCTCTCAGGAACTTTTTTATTTCTCTTTTTTTAATATATATATGGGGTACTCAGCTGCAACTGAAAGACAATTCTCTCCGTTGCCTCCGCCCACTTTATCTTCACTGAAGTTCTGACGAAGCGCGTGCTAATGGAATGTGCTCATACGTATTACACATTAACGTCCTAGCAAGCTGAAACAAAGTCTATGAACTCGTGAAATTAAGGTCTCCTGGGAGTTTGTCTGCGATGTAGACTATAGTATGACCAAAAAACTTTTTTTTCGTCGTGTACAAACGCAATTGCAGTCTCTGTCTGGTTATTCTATTTTACGGTGACAGTCACTATCTTTTAGGTTTCGCAGCGGATGCAACGCTGCAAATAGAAACAGCCAAAATTCCTTTTTCTTTCTTGCAGACGACTGCAAGCAAGGCGACTGGCTGCCGCCATGTCTCTGCTCGTGCACGAAAGCCCGTGCAATTACAAGCTTTCCAAGCTACGTTCACGGGCACGCTGCACGTGCTTGCACGCATGGGGCACCAGTCGGTGTGCCATGCTTGCAATTGTTTATACTCCGTTTCTACCTCATGTTGTACCGCAGCCAAGGCTAGAAGCGCGAGCTCATAGCGTTGGCAGCTGCCCTTGGTGCACGAGAGGTTGTGCAGCCGAGATGTGCCATAGAGCAAAGGAGATCGCGCTTGTACCCTTTCCTGCGGTACAACACAACATGAAACAGATGGCATCTGCCATAAGGGCTGTGCTACCAATAATCTATGAACCGTTCCAGTAATTTTACAAATGCTGAGGAAAAAATGCAATCTAAACAGACCAGCACGCTCGAGTTTGTCGCTCCGGAAATTTAACATAACACAAGGCATTTACGGTACCATCAAAAATAGCAAAAGCCAGAAGCTCTAGGATAAAACTAAATCCTGGGAGCTGTCAATCTAGATGGTTGGTGCGTTTGGCGTTCTTCCCTCTCTTGCCAGTGTGACAAGCACGCGCTGCTCGACTGCAATTTATTGCAATTCGAAGTATTAATTTTCTTAAACAACCGTACGGTCAGTAGAACGTTTGAGAAAATGGCCCCTGGCAAGTGCCATTCCCAGCACCCGTTCTGCTACAAAGCTTGCTCTTCATCCTAGCAGATGAAGGAAAATATAGCAGCCGTAAGGTACAACTCTTCTACATTGGGTTAGCCTCCCTTAGCGAAAAGTCGTTCGAAATCAGTATACTGAATGTATACTAATAGTGAACTTAGGGTATGTACTGAAATCGTACTAGTTTCACACTTTTATGAAACAAAATAGTATACCTTTAGTACACCCCATGTACATATGTAGTATACCATAAGTGCACCTTGAGTGTACATCTAGCATAATATAAGTGTACATTTAGTACACTACATGTATGCTTTTAGTGAACTAAATGTACACTACCAGTACATATATACGAGGTGTCCCAAATAACTTGCACCAAACTTTAAAAAAAACCGGAGCGTTCTGCGGGAGTGAAACCAACTGTACGCTGTTAGCAAGACTCTTGCGAAAGTGCACAAAATTTTTTAGTGCGCCTAGTTATTTAATTAAGACTAACAAGCTAACTTTTGAAATCTTCGTTTAAAAGCCGAGGTGTGAATTGGAAAGTTGTAGAGCGCATTAAGAAACACCCAATGAAACTATTTTCAACAAGGTGCACTTTGCATGCTCCTCTTTCCTAGCCTTCAAAAAACGCCCGCGAAATACAAAAAATACCGCGTGACAACTCGCTTCCCCAATCACGGCGCGCCGCGAATGTGCGTTCTTTGAAGGCCGGAAAAAAGCACGAAAGCGTATTATGTTGCAAACACTTTAATTGGGTGTTTCTCAATGCGCCCTGCAACTTTACAATTGACATCTTGGCCATTAAAAGAATATTTGAAAGGTTAGCTGATTAATCTTAGTTATTTAGATAACCAGGCGCATTAAAAAAATCTGTGCACTTTCGCAAGACGCTTGCTAACGACAGTTGATTTCACTCCTGCAGAGCGCTCCGTGTTGTTTTTTAAGTATGGTGCAAGTTATCTGGGACGCAGTGTATGTCGGGCGTTCTGAATGGAAAGAACGGTCTAAAATTGGCCAGAAAAATCGGCGCCTGCATTTAAAAAGCCGACTTTTCAAAGGTGTTTCTTTGAACGGCTGGATTCCAACTTGTGAAATTTCATGACATATCGCTCCATTCTCGTGAAATGTTAAGAAACGCCGTTGACAACTCAATTGATGATAATGCAGAGGCGCCATTATCGGGAGATGCACTCTTAAAAATGAGTCAGGAAATTTACGAGGAAAGTCTTGGCAGCTCTATTTCCAAACATTTCTCGTCAAAATAACGTACAATCATGTTATAAAATTATGTGGGAAAAGTTGTCAAAAAAAAAGAGGCACCGCATTTTTAAGTTGCGAGTATAGACGTGAAAATGACAATTGAATCATTTCCAAATCTTCCCTCGTGAAAATAATGTACTGCCGTTTTCCAACATTGGCTAGGAGAGTCGTCATTTTGATTTGCGGCTATGTACGTGAAAATTACGAGGAAATCTTTGGCAGCTCTATTTCCAAACATTCCTCGTGAAAATGACGTACCAGCGTCTTCTGAAACTGTGTGAGAAAAGCCATAAAGAAAAGATGCATTACATTTTTCAACTGAAAGTATGTATGTGTAGCATACAAACATTATGATCAGTGTTCTTCACGTAATTGATAAGACAGAAATTAAAATCCTACTTATCACTTTATTCAAGTTTCCGAGCCTGCCTCACTGTACACTCTCCTTTGTGATGATGGTGTGCCATTACATCCTGCGTAAAAAGAGAAGAAAATTATTCTATGCC